>OU824201.1:23403784-23692821 GCA_917499995.1 Ichneumon xanthorius
ATATTATCTTCGTTAACGTTGATCACGAATGCATCCGGACTTTTGTTACTGCATAATATAATCAAATTGATCCCCGGATAATTTTTATAAAACTGAGGGCATTAAAGTTACCGCGGTTGAAATTTTAACCAAACTAAACTGTTGGATCAGTACACTGTAAAAAAATTGTAAATTTCATGTACCGAACTGGAAGTTTTTATGCAAAAACTGGTGCATTAAATTTAATATACAATTGTTATGAAAAATTAAAATACTTTTTCATTGAAATTAAAGTAAATTATTAAAATTCAACTACTTTTATAGTAAAATTAAAGTAAATGATTAAAAATAAAGTATTTCCAATTTTTTTTTTACAGTTTAAATTCTCGACGAAACTAACGATTATCTCACGGACATTTGAAATAATGTCATTTTTTTACTGCACAATATAATTTAACTTTCTTCACATAATTATTACATAATTATTATATAGTCCATTACTGGTCGATCACTCAATCGTTTCACCTTTCTGTAGTGATTTCTTATTAAATCTCATAGATACAAGTATACGCAAATGAAGAAGATATCTTTTGACATTGTGAGCGCATTGATAAAGATTTATTTTTATTTACATATATCTTATCGTACACCAGATAATGTATTGTGCATATGTTTGTGCCGAACAATGATCGAGAAGAACTTATTGAGCCCGATGACTAGAAAATTGTCCCGGTTATGAGGAAATAATTAAATTCATTAGTTTATTACACATTCCATCGAACCGGGACTATACAGTACATACCACAACAAATCGCGCGATTACATAACACCCGTTCGGCATTTACTTGGCTTCTATTTACAGACAATTTCATCTAATAGTATGGTTCAGCAGCGAAACGTTCGATAGAAAAACATAATCGCAATTGTGCGCAGTATTATAATTTACGATTTTAATCCTTTCACTTTTATGAAATGAAAAAAATCGATAAATCGAATTGACCTTGAGCTGAATTTTGGTTGGGCGGCTCTAACGAGCCGCACAACGAGGCTGCTGAATTTCTTCGAAGACGATTGAGCGCTGATTAATCTCAGCACACGCAGCTTCCGACGCCGAGACAGGTGTACGGAGCTTGTTCGATCTTCGAAGTTGTCGTGGCGTCGATAATCTGAGGCTGGGAGCTTGCACTGTTCGCCGATGGCAATTGCGATGATCGTTGCGAGGCCTCGAAAGCTAATGCAGTGTCTCTGAGTCTTCCGGTACCGTCGGTATCGTGGATGTAACTCGGCCTTGTGACTTCCTGGTTTCTGATGTCGACCGGAAGTTCGTGACTGGCGAAACGACCGTAGTTCAGAAAGGTCTCCGTGTAAGCGGACGTCGGATGGTGATAGTGAGAGTGATGATTGTTGTTGTACTGATGACCGTGGTGGGAATGGTAGCGACTCGGGGGTGTCTTGAAACCCTCGTTCGTTCCCAAATACTGGTGAAGATGGTGGTGAAGACTCGGAGAACCGTAAGCTGCATTTAAGAGACGGTAATTATAAGTTTGTTCTTATATTTTTATTGTATTTAGTAATTTGTTTAAAATTAGTAAAAACATAATTCAATGTATTGTAACGAATATGTAGCGGACTATCCGTTGAGACGCACGATATTAGTTAGGTTTGACAATAGACAAACGAACAGACGATCGATACAAGATCGATCGTCATGTCAGAGAGTCTGGACGAGACCTTCAAAGAGAACAGACGTGTGACTTTAAGTGATCGAGATAATTAACGTTTATCATAGTTAATAATATGGGCCCCAAAACCAAATACGCGCGTTATTCATTCGCTCGGTCGTTACAGTATTATCAGAAGATTAGTGCAATTTCAACGGGATTTATCGAGTGCAAATCTATGTAGAAAATTACAATTAAAGTTGACATGATTAGTATGTCTACTGCAATTGTATTCTTATTTTGTTCAGTAATATGTGTAAATTTACTGTAAACTTAATTCAATGTATTATCAGAAGATCAGTGCAATTTCAACGGGATTTATCGTTCCGAAGTCTGTATAGATTACAATTGAAGTCGATACGATTATCATGCGGTGCTGCCTGTGAAACTTTCCGAGCACAGAGTATGCGTCGTCTTTACGGTCCGTATCTTTTAGAGAGGTCGATAAATGATTATAAATTTTTAACGAAATCTTCAAACTATATCCATGATTTTTTCATCCGATAAAAAAAAAAAGAAAATGTTGCACTTGCTTTTGCACTTTGAAAAACGACTTTGTATAACATATGATGATTAATGAATATGACTAATCTGTTAAATGTGTCAATAACTATGGTTAGTGGCCTTACCTGCGGCGGAATTCGAGTACATGGCAAGAACCGCGTCGTTGTATCCGGTAGCTGTGTGTTTCGCAACATCTGCGACATCTGTACCACCGGAATTTTTGCCAGCGATCGTTTGGTTCCTGACAAGGCTGCTTTGCGTTTCGCCCGGTATAATCGGAGCTCCTGTGCCGTATGCCATATTGAACAGCGCATCGGGATCGCACACGAACTTGTAAACGTATCTCTCACCGGCGACTTTTTGCATTATTCCCTTCTCGTAGTAATACCTCAATGAACGGCTCAGCTTGTCGTAGTTCATTGCTGGACGATTCTTCTGGACACCCCATCTGCGTGCGACCTGCATTCCAAAATCGTTTATACAGAAAACTGATGGGTAAAATGTATTCATGTCAAAGTGGAAAAAACCCAAGTGCATCATCTTCATGTATGGATGATGAAATAAAAATTCGAGATTAATCACGGATAAATTTCGAACGATATTCGTACATAGAGTTCAGTTAGCTTTGGACCCTAAATTCGAATCTTTATTTGTTTATTAACTAAATAAATAAATGAAACGCATTAACCCCAGTCGTACAATGCCCGGCCTTGGAAGTTACGGCTCGGTCGAGTTCTGGCGACAAGTCCATTTTTATTCTGAGAATTTTTTGTATTCTTTGAAAATCGCGTTTTTTATTTTCAAGCTGTCAAATAATGCAATTTTCAAAGATTACAAAAAATTCTGAAAAAATTCACACGTATTCAGAAAAATGAACGAACTATTTTTATGAAGGAAAATAGTTAATGTGCCGGGTAATTTGTTGAGTAATCATTTTTATCTTCAATTTGTTGATGACAAATTGGAATTATTATTTCACAAAAATAATCTTTGCAACACCTCCCATACGCTTGATTTTTTCAGATTTTTATCTCATCGAGAAGTGTTCGAAATTGACTCTGAAACTCACGTTTGGCGGGACTGAACTGCAAGTGCTACCTTAGGGTAAAAGTGGGGAATATGGCCCGGCCCATATATAATTGATTTACGTGTTAATCGAGGTGGGCCATATTCACCACTTTTACCCTAAAGAAAAAATGCATGCTTCGATTTGTTGACTCACCTCTTCCGGTTCGACGAGCTTAAACTCCATGCCCCTTCCGGTCCACGCGATGCACGGAGCGTTGGCGGGATCGTCCAAAAGTGCAACGAGAAATTGCCAAAGCTGAAGCGATCCTCGTCGTTGTTGTTGATAACCGACGGCTACCTCGTTCCAACCGGAAGTAACGACGTTCGAAGGCGACGGTTTCTTCGCGTATTCCGTGGACCATGAGGAGGTCGGCGAGCCGCGTTTCTGGTAGCAAGAGCTTTGACGGTCCCAGGAAGAATTTCTGAGATCGGGTTGGGCACCGAGTTCGGTCCAGGTCGGCGTCCCGCTTCGCTTTGGGTAAATGTCCGAGTCCCAGACCTCTTGACGAGACACGAAAGAGGCTTCCGCCGTTGCCGGGACCGGATGCCACTGCGATGTCGCCGAGGACGCGCTCGCCGGTCGGCTGGACGTTGGCGAAGCTCTGGTGTCCCCCGTTAGCAATCCTGTTTCATAGTTTTGCTGTCTCTGATACACCAGGGCTCTCGCTGTAAACGGAAACACAAATTTCGTCAAGTTATAGCCATTTTTTAACATTTAGATTCAAGTTATATCCATTTTTTCAATACTTAGATTCAAGTTATAGCCATTTTTTCAACATTTATATTCCATGCTTAGTTACGTGTGCCATTATTTTCTTTATCCTTGATCAGTTCGAGTGATAACAAAAGAAAAATGGTAAAAAAAAATATGAAAAGGCACAGCGATACCTCAAAGTATACGGATGTATCCGAAAAACATTATTGCAAACATTCGTGCAATTGTTTTGCTTAAGGTGAAGTGAAACCCCACCAAGGGTAAAACAGTTCTTCAACTTCAGGAACTTCAGGAAGTTCAGGAACTTTCTAGTTGAAATCGTCGCATACGGTTTACCACTTTTTTCGAGAAATGCATTAATAAAATGTAATGGAACTTTCAGAATAGGCGTAGAATGTACAATCGCAGCCTTTCGTTCTCGATTTTTTCCTGAAATCGAGAGAAAAAATTACAGTGTAATTACCATCTTTGTAAGCAAGTTTGGTAACCCCATTTTGCGTAAAAAAATTATTTATTTATCGGTAATTATCGATGTGATCATATTTTCCGCTTTTTATGTTATAACGAAATATGATCTCGCGTATACCAAAACGTGTATTTTCCAATCGCCGAGTTTGGCGGTATTTCGATCCTTGGTACAGTTAAGAGAATATAGTACAACTTTGCTAATTACAGATTTCCCGTGGCAATCACACTGTAATTTTTTCTTCCGATTTCAGAAAAACATCCAGAACGAATGACTACGTTTGTGCGTTTTACTTCTATTCTGAGTTTCATAGTATTTTAGCAATGCACTTTTCAACCTGAAAAATTCCTAACTGTTTAATCCTCGGGGAGGTTTCACTTCACCTTAAAATATAGTAAACCGATTAGCTCTCGTCGAAAAATTCTCGCGGACCTAAAAATTTAACTCCCGAGTCTCCTTTCTTATCGATGCAATTTACAGAGCAGTGTTTAATTTATTATATTATAAAATGGTAACAACTAATATGAACATATGTATATACGAAAATGGCATTGGCCGATTCTGCACAGATGAAGAGCTGCACGGTTCTCGAGATCGCGGTAGCGGCTGCGGTGGTGTAGACTTCTGCACAACGATGGACGTACGTAATAGGTATACCATACCGTACGTTGCGCAAATCCGGTGGGTTATCAATTATTCAAGAGCTACGAGCTCGTGTTCGTGGCCCGGGTTGCTCCCGGTGAAACAACCCTTTTAAGCTTCTTTCCTCGTAACGGAAGAGTGAAGCGGAGAGGCATTTATGGCTTCACGACAATGATTTTACGCCTCTCCGAACTTGATCTCCTTTGGGATTTTACAAAACTGAAGTAGCCCAGCCTCTCCGTGCAATTGTCTAACGATTTTTAGTAACCATTTTAAAGTAACTGAAAATGTTATCATCGTCTGTCATATAAATGCTCGAAGATAAAAATATTCGAAGTTAAATAATCGAAAATATGCAAGTTCAATTTGGACTTTGAATCTTCCATTTTTTATAGCGATTCACGAAGCACCATCTATGAGAAAGTCCGTTACCCAGTTTCTTCATAGAGAAATATTCGGTAATGGCTTAAAAACAATAATGAAGAAATGTGTAAATTAAATTTCCACCCTTACTTGTATTTCGGTACCGGGTTCATATAACCACATAACATTTTTTTCCAGTTTCCTTAGGAAATGTCTCCATGTAGTTTAAATACAGAGTAATTCCCTGAGAGAACATATATACATATAGTTTCGGTTGAAAGATATTTAATTGGTTAAACTATAATTATATTTGCTACTATAATTTGTGAATATTGCCCTATAAAATACAGGCCTTCCCTCAGAGGATTATATTTTATAGTAAAAAGTGACTACAGTCATTAAACAAGTAATTTTTTCCTCAGGGTAGATAGGTGTCTACGGGCAGTATCAATGACGCGTTGGACAAGATAAAATCTGAATTTCACGACCGAGCAGAGATCGGCATACGTAGTAGCTACCAGCGGGAAAAGACGAAAAAAAGAAATGAAGAAGAGGCTAATACAGCGATTTTTTCTCGACAAGCGAGAGAGTGCGACAGTGTCAGCTATTGCACTCACGCTTCGTCGCTAGTGAAGTGCTCGTCACACAAATATCGGCAGGAAATTGATTGATATTCAAAGCCCACGGGGTTGGTTCGATGCCGAAGCTATCGCGCCCTGGCGCGTACCGAGAGTCTGCCGCTGCTGTGCAGAAACTGCGCTCTTGTCGCTCCCCGGGAACCTCAGCCTCAACCTCAGCTTCGGCATCGTGACTTTGCAAATCTGGTACAGCTACCGCACGGTATGTATATTAATCGAAGGGCTTCGTCTCTCTATCTGTCTGCAAAAGGCGCGAGAGAGACGGACGGGGGGAAACGCGAGGGCGCGGGAGAAACGCTGAAAATTCACCCTCCGGTGCAAGTGGCACCCCCCCCCCCCCCCCAATCCCACACCCCAACCCCCGCGACTCAGCCGAAAAAGCTATTCTCGATCGGTAATCCGTTTACGCTCCAAGTCGCGTACGGGGAATATTGAAAAATCGAGAAGTCGAGCCCTCTGTGGATTTCTTTACTCTCCGTCACACGCTCCCGAGATTCTTGTACACTCGAGTTTGCGGCACGATGGTGTTGCGTTCCGATAGCAGAGCGCGGGGCACGTGACGCGGGTTCCAGTTGAATTCTTGTCAAAACGTGCTCAGATTTTTTTTTTTTTCTAAATTTCCGGGTAAAAGGGACTCAATCTCACGGAGATCGCGCACATGAAATTGTAAATTTCAACGAGGGAAATAATTTTTTTTGTCAACTGAATATTGTTCAAGACTCTGAAGGGCAATGGTGAATTCCTGCATCCAGAAAAATAATTTATTTGACGGCCACCGTTTATTTGGTGTAAATGGTGTGAAAATAATTTTGTGACATTTTTAATTTTTCGAAAAATATCTTTTTGCACTCTAGCTATTATTATTATTATTATTTTTAGATATTTGATTTAAAAAATTCAACATAAATAAACTATTATCGATCCATGTTCCATATTGAATTTAGCAAAAATCGATCCACCCGTTAAAATTTTATAAGGTTTCGTATTCTTTTTTATTCGTACTTCACAACAGACGCAAAAATCATCGTAAAATATCGTGCGTCGCAAAAATATTCTTCGCGTTTTCGAAAGCCATACATCGGAGATATTGCGGCGGAGTAGTAAAAAAAAAAGTACAATACATTTTTAAAATCGGTAAAAAATAAGTAAAATAAATGTTAATAAGTAAAATAAAAGATGCAAAGTAATTTGCACACGGCTTCCTCATTTATTACAATTTTGGGCATAGCTTCCTCACTTATTACAATTTTGGGCACAGCTTCCTCTACGGGGAAGCCATAAATCGATCAAAGAACTTTTTCATTGATAGCCATGTAAAAAATTGTAGTCAATGAGGAAGCCATGTGCAAATTACTTTGCACCTTTTTTCTTTTTAAGATCACTGGCGATCTTTTAATTTCTAATTAATTTCTAATTTGGTATGAGCCAATGACCGGAAGGGTCTGAAAATCGGTCGACCCGGTGTACGGTGTTTGCCGGATGTACACATGTTTTAATTGGTCGAGCGATTATACCAATGGGAATCCGTTTCCGACGATTTATATTCAAGCAGCTATTAGAGAGCTGAATCCGTTGGTCCGCACGTAACCCGGGACTCGCGCCGTTCGCCCACCTTTCTTTGCAACGATACATTTTTCATTTCATTCCCCTCATCGACTCGAAGAGTCCAGAGAATTCTACGAGTGTACAGAACGTTACACGGAATCAGTTTTTTTGAAACGTAAAAAAGAGATTTAAAAAAAAATGAAATAATCGAAAGAGATAAAATGCAAAGAGTTCACGGTATGAGCGAGGGGAGTCAAGCGTCCCGAGACGAGACATCGATAACACGGTATCCGGTCCAGAGAGAGTTTTATCTTTCTCTCTTCTCCATTCCGGTCTTTCTATCCCTTGGCTCTGTATCTCGCTCTATCCTATTATTAACGTAAACTGCGAGTGAATAATTGAGGCGGCTTAATGGGAGGGAGAATTACGAAGAACGAGGGACAGAGGAGTTCGGCGGAATAGAGCGCGAGGAGACCGGTGCAGAAGCCCCGTAATCCCCAGGTGACTGCGAAGTAGCTTTTGCTGAAAATCACCGGCGAGCACACAGCATCCCCGCTCATTCCGTCGACGTATATCAACGGTCGATCGGATACTTCCAGTTGTCAACAGCAAAACAATTTTGTTGTTTTTTTTTTTTTAATCGTTGCATCAATGCTTAAAGGCCACTGTAAACTTTTTTCAGAGCTCAGAAATCCGCGAACTTTGAACTGCTCTTTCAATCACAGAATCTGGCAAACACTTTTTTTTTAAAGGAACCTCAAAATGTAGGTCATTTAAGTCCATAAAAAATACTCTGAAAATGGAATATTTTGACACTGACTCCTCAAAATTTTCATTTATTCATGAAGCCTTTTTTCTGGCAGAGAATCTTCTGTAATGTTTTTGATTTCCTCATGGAGAAAGCTTTGTGAATTACAGAAAATTGCGAAAAAATTTAAGCTCCCACCCCGTAAAACTGTATATTTTTATCGATAAAAAAATCATGCGAAAGGCCGTCGCTGACAATTAAGTTTGAGAGGTGCCGCATTTTTTGCATAAAACGACGAATGCGAGGTGCCTTTTAGGATTTTTTGCGTAAAACGACGAATGCGAGGTGCCTTTTAGGATTTTTTGCTAGGTGCCGATAACAATTTGAAGTGCGTGAGGTTAGCTCCATAGTACAGATTCAAACGTTTTATGGATTAAAAAAAAAAAATGATATCTTAATATCTACCCCCTTACCCGGATTTTTTGTTACCAAAGTATTCTCAGACGTCAATTTGTCAATGCCTAATTAAATTTTAATCTTCAAAATTTTAATTCGATATTTGGAGTATAAAATTATTTTAGAGTTCCAGGGACGTTAGGTTTATCGCAAACCAGCCTGAAATCGAGGCGCAAAGTACAAAGGACGAAGAAGAAGGGTGTGGTAGGGGAGCCTGAGGGTTATGAGCCTAATCGTTTTGATTACAGAGGCGAAAGCGTGCAACCTCGACCCCCCCCCCCCCCCCCCCCTTCGAGTTATCCTGTGCGCTCTGACCCACGCAACCTACCCGTTCTTCCACTCACCCATGCTAAACTGACCACTGCCAGAATCTCGGGGAGGGGGGGGGGGGGGGTAAACTCTGAAACTTTTCAGCCTTCCAGTATAGTAAAGTCACCCCTTCATCTATTAACTATAATAACAGGGATTACGTCGCGCGATTTTTTTTAGTGTGCGTTTCGAACCTTTGATATGAGTTGGAAAATAAAAAAAACGGTGACGTACGATATAATTTGAAAAAATGAACGTGTTTGGCGCACGATGTTTGATGTCTTTCGATCCGGTCAATGCCAATACCTTACACAGTGAAAGAGGATTGTACTTTTAATAAACTTGTTTTTTTCCACAATTCATTAAACTTCTTTTTTTTCCAAAAAACATTTGTGAAATGCGTAAACATTTTTGTAAAATTAACAAGAAAAGAATTGTGCACGTTTGTGGACAATAAATGTTGTTACTTATTTTATTGTGTAAGAGCGGGTTAAGAGCTGCCGATCGGAAGAGCCTTTCGACATGGAAACTTTTCCTGGGGGACGAGAAGACATCGAATACATCAACGTAAGCATAAGGCCGTGGATATAGAGTGCATCGGAGTCGTGAAACTCGATAAGCTGCATTACACGGGTAGCCTTATCGTCGAATCCTAAGCAAGGAAGCTCAAGCGAACCAGCCTCGACGTTGAAAGCATTCTTCAATTATTCAATTACGTGTACTTAGACACGCGTGCGAAACTAATGGTCGTCTCATAGAGAGGATCGGGGGTTGAAGGAGAGGCAGAGCGGTTGGAAAAGACCTTCGCTCTTAGCTATAATTCAACTGTTCTTCATAGTCTCCTATCAAAAAACAATCTGTGTCAAGAAATGTATTGAAATAATGACCGATACCCGATTACGCGACCCGCTCTCGAAGTGGCCGTAAGGTCCAAAGGATGGCCCGAAAAATGTTGAATGAATTTCCCGTTTGACTTTAGGACAAAACCGTTGCCACATCCCGAGTAGAAATTTTCACGCGTTACATCGGGCCCTGATAAGGTCCTGAGACCCTATCAGGGCCCGATGTAATGCTCGAAAATTTCTACTCGGGATTTCCGTCCAATATGAAAAAGTATATATATGGATATACTTTTTTACGTTATGGATATACGTTAGGGTGTTCCTTAAATTGAACATTTTTTAATTTTCTGAGGGCCACCCCGTATTGTCGGCCTCCAGAAATGCATTAATTTCAGGGACTCTTCGCACATCGCATTTTTATGTTATACCTCACGATAATGCAGGGTGGCCCCCAGAAAATTCAAAAAGTTTCAATTTAAGGACCAGCCTGATATACGTGGTTCAGAACGTTTTTTGGAACGCTTTCGTTTTCGCGTCATAAAAATTCTCCTTCATCACATTAAAAAAAAAATTATCCATCAGTTTCCAACGGCATGGATGAACATTTCTGGAAATCCCCTAAGGATCGTATCTTGTGCATTTATTTCCTGTAAAACCGGATATCGATGTTTTTCGTAAGCCTAGCCGTTGAGGTAAAACAATTTTTTGTAGATACCTCAAACTCCGAGGGCGACTAATAAGTCACCCTCGCGATAAATCGAACCGCGAAGTAATATCGACGAGCTTGTATATCTTGTACAGCCCTCGGGCTGTCGGGCTTTGGCTGGAAGCACTGTTTGCCACTACCGGAAGTAAACACGAATATACTACGACTTCCTCTTACCAACACTGCTATGTGCAGAGGACGAGTTTGGAACAGAAATATCTCCGGTTGCCTAAGGTTTTACCAGACACGGACAATAGAGCTTCGTAGCTTTCTCATACACGTCGTATATATAGCCAAAAAGTTGTCATTTTTGTAAATGATATGACATGGCTGACGACAGATTCGCGCGTAGCAGCAAGAGTGAAACTGTGGATGTGCGATCATCCCTTTCGGTCAAGAAATAGATTAAACACACTATATACCACCGGTTGGTGAATAAAAGCGACACTGTGAACTGAAGTTTGTAGCAAGAAATTGATGGAACTACTGTGATAATGTCGCGTCGCGCAATAAATTCGAGAGCGACAGACCTCCCAGACACTCCTTTCAGGATTCCGAGTATGACATTTTCAGAGGTTTGGTCGATCGAATGTCGTTCTGACGTCGAATCGCGAACGTTGAGTTCCATTCCCTATTCTGATGATAATTTTTTTGATCCGATACCTATAGCAAAGTTTGACGATCTAATATAGACAGGATATAATTAAGTAGCGGTGGATGGATGAGTTCGACATTTCTCGACCCAGAGGACATGTACAATTCATGGGTGTCTGTGGGGTTGGATACGGTTAGAATAAGGGCGAGTAGAAGTGTTCTTTGTGCAGCGATTTGTCACGCTAAGATATGGGAATTCAGAGCGAGGGTGTGGAATAGACTCATCTGATTCGCATGGCCCTTGAAACTCCTCGAACCATACAGTTACTATCTGTGTTACATTCTACACCGATTTTCCATACATGCATACTGAGAGAAAAAACGAGGATGGAGCGAACATACATGAGCGCTTGACCCAACCGAATATGATTGACTCAATGACGGTGAACTTGAACCAGTGGACCTTATTGAGGTTGAGTCAACCTCAATTTGCATCAACCAACCTCACTGAGGTTGGCTCAGCCTCGATGAGATCTATTGATTCAAGTTCACCATGAGTTTCGCCGTATTTAACCTCACCGAACGGTAGAGCCAACCTTATGTTGTTAACTCAACGTCTCGGTAGTTAAGCCACCTAAATCGTCATTGAGCCAATCATATTTATGTGGGTCAACCTCTCATGTGTTCGCTCCATACCCGATTTCTCTCTCAGTGCAGCCACACTAATAACTTCCGTTCTTATGATTCTCTATATTGTGTGAATCCGCGCATGGTTACTCAATTATCCAGTCCTAACTAAAGAAGACAAGAAGCGATAAACAATAATTACTGGATTGGGGCTCTTGGATCGTCGAAGATGCCAAATTGGTAACGGGAGTTGGCTCGATGTATCCTCGATCCGTCGGCTCCTCCTTCACGGCTACGCTCTCCGTCGCTTCGCTGTTCCGAGGGCTCAGTCGATTATTTCTGTTGAACACAAAAAGTTAAAGCCAATTTCGATCGATCTTCATTATTGTCGTTCCAACTCACCTGAAACAAGTCGCCGGGGCCGCAGGACTCAGATCCAGAAAATTGTTGTTTTGGGCGTGAGGTTCTTGAACCGAGGTCGGATACTGAAAAGCATCGGCGCCGTTTCTTTTGCAATTTGGCGATTCACGCTTAACGTCTCCATCTGCAATGATAAAAATTGTTACAATAAAACTCAATGCCATTAAAAGTTTTACTTTTTTTCTTTGACCAATGGATTGTACTTTGTTTTATTTATTGTTGACATTTATCAAACACGTGGTTGAAAATCGCTAGGGGGTAAAAGAATTTCCGCTATACACGTAGACCCAACAAAAAAATCCTCTTCAATCAACTTTTAAAATGCGTTGTATTTATATTTTTATTAAAAAAAAGAACTACAGATCAAAAAGCATTATCGAACAGCATCAGGCTAGAACAAATTAAGTCTGCCGTATCCTTCAGCCATAAACCTCGCATAAATAACGTTATTCTTTGTGCAGTTCTTCTGAGGGGTAGTGAAACGATTCCTTGCTTTTTTCTGCATCCCGAATAGATAAAGTAATAGTATACGTATACAAAAGTTAGTGCAGCGCAGTGCGTTGAATCGTTGAATGTACGAGCAGAAGTGGGTCGGGGACATAAGGACGCGTGTCGGACCGGAAGCGACGCCGAGCATCGTCCCGGTGACACGTGAGGGTGTAATGGAGGGTGCCGAGTGTCTCTGTTTCGCGTACTGTATACTCTCTCTGCACTACACACTGTCGTTACTATACGAATACATACATCTACTGTATAACCCCGCGTGTGGCGAAGGGTCGCTATGCGTGTCGACGATAAATCAAACGGACTGCACGGCCGTGGGAAGCATAACTCAGAAAGCTTCGAAGCCAATCGATGTATTTGTAAACACCGTGTACGAATCATCGACTGCTATCGGATAATTTTTCAAGTTCCGTTAACTGTTATTGCACAATACAGCAACAATCCGTCCTTACCCATATATGAAACTCGATCGAAAGCGCTGACTGGAAATCTTTATCCCCAAAGAGAAACACGCGTTTTAGCACCAAGAGCGAACAACTATATTGATGAAGATTTATTTATAAAAATTGTATATTTTACTGACAAACTTTTGGTTCACGGAAACTGAAGTTATAATATCGTACGGTAATGTATTTGATATTTTGGGTAAAAATGTTTTTTAAAAGTGCCTTACGGAGTCTAACCAGAATAAGACACCCTAATAACCCTCTACACAACTCGCGTAATTCACGACTATATGAAGCGACTAGCATCACTCCTATAACAACAAGAACACAACAACTCAATAAACGCTTCGCATCGAATCAGCTAAAAAAACATCCAACCACTATGCTTACAACCTGCACGAAACATCACGCGAAGACACATACATCCAACACACACTATGTATCAACATCTTGGCTGAATGTTCAACGAAGAGGAATAAAAATGTATACACCGCTCCAACGCAAATAATTGCAGTCACATCTCAATTCAAATAAAAGAAAGCCCGGGGCTGAAGGACTTCGGTCGATGGTCCGTTGACAATACTTGAATGCAAGTAGAATAGGTATTAGAAATATATTAATGTATAAATGTAAAAAAAAAAAAAATCGTACCGATCATCAACGCATCATATGTATTGTTAATAAATACACACTTACTACTACTACTGTTTTTTAAATCATTCACATGAATCGAAATTTTGAAATAATTTTCTAATTCTATGTACGTACAATTGCTACATAATCTCCCAAATGTGTAATCTAAATAATACAGACCAACATTTGCAATGTTACCTAAAAAATTATGATAATAATATTGCAAGCCGAATTTTTAACCTATCGAGTCGACAAATTACATAATATAATGAAAACAATCGCGTACGATCGACAAGCAAGTCAATACCGGAAGTGCGCAAACCGAAATGAAGCCGGAGCGTCGGAGGAGAGTAAATAGCCTGCGGTATATCAAACAACGGATTATAGAGCGAAACGAACAAGAGAGATTATGGACCGGGTATTTGGGAGGGTGTAGTAGGGGGTTGTGCATTATCGGGGAAGTGAGCGCTTAAAGCATACACAAGAGACTAAAAATCTCTTGTTTCCATAACATGTTAAATTCAATCCTTTATTGATAATTCCGCTGGAAACCGTACTGAAATGAGATGAAGCGCGGAAAGTTACACGTTGGACTCTAGATAAACTTCTACGTATGAAAATGTAAACAATAAGATTTAAATAAAAATACTGTAGAGTTTGAAACGCGATTGCCTGACGGTACATCGAGATAAACTTCATATTTTATAATAAATGCAAATGAAAAACCCTGCTTGCGCGCGCGAACCTATACATATACCACGGTCTGTACAGCCTTAAAGTGCTCGGTCATGTAATCCGATATCGATAATCGACACGAGTATTAGCTCTTCGGGAAAAATGAAGCTGGAAGCTCTGAGCGGTTATTTTCCATTTCTCTTTTCAAGCGTATGGGTACGAGAAAAACAGAAAAAGATCATAGCCTCCGGGGGCTTTAGATTTTAATAAAGCTTCGTAGATTGTGTATCGATATCCCTAGCTCCGCACCCCTGGTGCACTTACGCATATCTTCCAACGGCTTTTTTTTACTGTCATTCTTTGCAGAGCCCGCGCTTCATCGAATTGTGTTTTCCTACGGGAAAAACATTGAAAGCCGTGCGAATTTCTGTACAACAATTTCGTTATTTGAGCCCCGGATATATCGAAGTTTGTGTCTTACACCCTGTAAACAATAATTCGTATAAAATGTTATGTACCAGTAGTGGGGTTTTTATGCATAAACTGGCATATGAAATTTCATGTAAAATTGTAAAGAAAAATGAATATACGGTGTATTAAAGACTTTAGAGACACTTTACTTTTTTTAATTTACTTTAATTCTACTGTAAAAATACATGAATTTTTCATCACAATTGTGCATTAAACTTAATGTGTCAGTTTTTGCAAAAAAACGTTCAGTCCGATATATTAATTTTACAATCTTTTTTAACAATGTCGCTAATCAATAGCCTAGCGACATAAATAACGATTGTAAACGCGCATTGTCGATCGCACCACGTGGGACGTCAGTCGAGGGGCATGTGTGTCTTTACCAACCCGTTACCTATCAAACTTAATTCCAAGGAAGCCAATTTCCACGTTAACGGATGGCCGACGGAAACGTCGAAGACGCGAGCGCGGAGCTCGCGAGAGCATCCATAGAATGCTGCGACGCTGCGACGGCTTTTGCTTATATATTATCTTAGCTGCCGGAGCTGTGTGAGAGTATTTGGCGCGTTCAGTTACATCGACACAAGATCGTAGCTCTCGACGCTGCACCTGTCTGAGGATGTACACGGGACACAATTTTCGTCGCATCCGGAAACAAAGTTTCCGCTCCTTCCACTTTACTCTTCTATCCCCTCGATCACAGACTCGCACTCGATTGCGCTCGACGCGCTGCTTCGACTAACAGAATATAAGCGGCATTCACCATAACTAAATCTACAGCCGCAATGAGATTTATTCACCACGTATTTGTGATGTAATAGAATAATCTAAGTCAAATAATTCCTGCCAATTTGCACGATGATTTATTGTGGAAATTGGAGATTTATCTATTGAAAGTTAGGACTTGTTTACTGAAAAAACATTTTCATGAATGCTGTTATTACATTTTCATATGGAAAACTAACACTGTGAAAACATCTTTACTGGGATCCCACGCCCAAAGTCGTATCGATTGGTCATGTTACAAATCGTGATGAGATAATTGGCTGCGATTGTTATTAATAATATCCACCCCAATAACAAATACGCGCGTTCTTATTTAGATCGGCCGTAATATTGGTGTCAGAATAGTTATAATACTTGTAATCTCCGGGAATGCCATCTGTCTTAAGGCCTTATATACGCCAAAAATGTCAAAAAATTTCATTTTCTTATTATTTTTTATTCCATTAGCCTGAACGGTTAGGAATATTTTAAGCTTTACAGAATTGAAAAATTCCAGAAATTGTTAAAGTTACAGCATTTGTAGCGTAAAAACTTTTATTTTGTTGGAAGCAGGCAGGTAGCGGCGGTAACCGACCGCACTATACGGAGAGAGGTTCGCTAGATCGCCAACTTCAAAGCCGTTTTTCTACGATTCACTTTTTTGAACCTTGTGAAAGTTCTAACTTTTGAACGATGGTTCAGATCGCTTTGAAATGTTTACAACATGTTCTCAGTATCATCACCTATCGTGTGAACCACAGAAACGAACATTTCAATGAAAAAAAAAAGAAAAAAGAAAATACCGACAAAAAATTGGGTATAAAAGTGTTAAGTTTCGAATTTTTATTATAATATAAAAAAAAAAAATATTGTTGGTTCACACCGAAGATTCACTGATGAATTATAAATATATTCAATTTTTTTCAGACACCCACATCGATGCCGAGAACTTTCACCATCAACGCGCGCGTAAAAAAATACATTGTTTTATTATGTAATATCTCCGCCATTTGTTAATATTTCTGATTTTTTTTACATATACTTAACCATGTGCATAAATGATCTGTAAAAAAAATGTCGTCAACATCAGCGTCACTTTTTTTTTTAACCGCGTCTAGAAAAGTAAAAGCCTTAACGCGTGTTATATGTGAAAGTATCATCCAAACCAATATTGAAACATTGTCCGAAATAAACCATTAACTTTAACATCTGCCCTGAGTATCGTTATCAATGATCATCCGTAAAACCATAAATACTATAGTGGATACGGGGGAGGTTCCCATCCCCGGTGTAAAGGGTTGTCCTGTCTTAGCCCAAAAAGGGAAAACCATAGTATTGCCCATTTCCTTTATACTCTTACGAGTTGAATTGGACGCAACAGTACCTCTACACAGAATAACTCTACACCGAATGCTGTACACCACACCACTGGAAATGGAAAATTTCTCTAACCAATTATGTCATTCAAATATGAAGTGCGACAACACTGGCAACGCAGCGATGCACCAGTTACAGTGTATTGTTACATCGCGACGTAATTTACTGCCTAGAAGACAACTTATTTAAAAATATACAGCCTTTGCCACGAGTTCCACACTCCATAGAATTGGATACGGTTACGCCGAACTATATATATATCTCGGCACTGCTATCGCTGACTTGTGTAACCATAGGGGAAACTGTCGCCTCTACACGAAAGTACTATTTCTCATGGGCCAAAACTCAGTGCCAATTATACGTTGGTCCCCTATGGTAGCGCAATGACATCCGCAAACCGCAGTATGCGCACTTTCGACCTCCTTGAAGATAGTTTTCTACGAAACATAATATAAAAATAACTCCATATGTAGCATAGGAGAATTTTAGTATAAAAGGCGTACGTTCAATTCAATTATTCTATATAATTCTACATATGCTACATAATCTATTAGACTCCGAAGAGCGAGCAAAGCTCTGTACGACGAAACTCTGTCCAATAGCCCTGCGCGGCTGTCTTCGGATATCGACATAGTCTGGTCGATTGTAGTATGACGTGTAGTATCGACGAGAACCTGTACGTCACCTGGCTACGAGAAAATAAAATATTACTTCTGTGAGTACTAAACAGAACCATCGAGTCCATGCATTTATTCTGCATACTCTACCACGTGCGAACGGGTAAGAAGTCTCAAGTATCCTCTCAACGCATCGCTCATATCTAAGGCAGTGTTAGGCGAGGTCCCATCCCTGACGTACAGGGCCAACGCCTTGACTCGAAAGCGAGACCGCCGTTACGTTTCCCTCTGCACAAACTCACCGAGAGCTCGTCGGGATGTAAGTCTCATTGTCTCTCACTCTCCGAAAACTATTTTTCTATCCGAACGTTCCCTCTCCAGACACGCGTTCCTTTAACGTTATGGCTTTTCAGCCACAAAATCTGCTACGAAACATTTAGCGCTGCGAGGCAGAGCTCTCCGAAGAAAGTTCAACGAGCCAGTTGGCTCTATTTTGTAAAACATTGAATCTTCGAAACCCATAATTGAATATACATATTGTAAGTATTATAAACCAACGTCGTCTAAATTTTTATTTCGATGCATCTTTGTTTATCGGATATTTCTATCAGAATCTCACCACCTCTGTGTATTTTCCTTGTACATCCACCGCAGTACGACGAGGTCCCGTCCCTTAGTAAAGGGCTAATGCCTTGACTCAAAAGAGAGACTGGTCATTTATGGCTCTCACCGAGCGAACTCACTATTCACCGGTCTGGACGCAAGACCCGACACAATAACTCAACAATGACTAACTCTCCACGAAAGACGACTACACTACAGTCTGCAGGAGAGACCAGTGTTAGTCGGAACATGCGACGGATTGGGAGGTGCAGCGAGTTCGGTATTCCAAGGCATTAGGGTTCATACTATGGGACGTCAGGCCTTAGAGTGTTTTATTCGTGTTATCATTGGTCGGCGAGGACGAGGCTCTCGTAATCAAGTTCGATTGCGTCATTCAAATTTGACAATAGGAGAATTATAAAATTAAAAGCTAGTTAAATTCGGGCTTACTTGATATGTGGTGATATTCGGGAACGAATTGCTCGCTGTCCTCAGTCTCGCAGCTACTGCCTACAACAGAAAACATTACACCATAAAATTGGAGCAATTGTTTCATATTTGTTGTTGAATAAAAAAAAATTTAATTCTTGACCGTGAGGCACGCCGCCAGGCACCGACGAGATTATAGCATCGAAACCGCACTGACCGGCTTTCGTAATACAATCTACTGGGGTGTTCTACTAACGACGTATAGTATACATATATATTGAGCTCTACCCTATCCTCACAGTCCGTGTACGACAACCTCCCCCCCCCCCCCCCACCCCCACCCCCACCCCCCACCGACCCCATGATCGGACTTCTACTATATTCATCGCGTGTAATATCCACAGTTGGCAGGAATAATTAAAATTAATGCTCTGACAGTGAGCGACCTCTAATCGCTCGGCAGTGAAACGACGGACTGTGTATTCTATCATAATAATGATAATAGTACCCAGTAGCATACAGCACTGGCTGCCGCAATGCTTACGCTTTAACTGTGCGCTTATCGTTGAGGTAAAAATTATTTTTACTTCGATAATTATGATTTCCCTTTATTGTCAGTAAATTCACACTTAAAACTAGTATTTTGTTGGTGAAAAAAAAAAATAACGCCCGAACAGGGACTCGAACCCTGGACCCTCAGATTAAAAGTCTGATGCTCTACCGACTGAGCTATCCAGGCGACTTATGTACCCGGGCCGCTGTGCTCTATTTGAGTCCCGTTCAACTCCTTATCATGTGAACAAATCAATAGATAAAAAAGTAATAACATTATTTGCTTAACGAGAATAGAATTTATTTTCATTCAAGTAACAAATTTACCATCTTGTAGCCATGGTTCTTGTCGATAGTCCTGTGTTGGATACAATTCTGTGCCTGGAATCAAACAAATGGTGTCTTAAAAACATTTCTTCTTGAGCAGATATAAATAATAGAGAAACTGCGCTTTTGATTTAGATTCAAGCTCCAATTTTACAGCTATGTCAGGAGGAAAAGGTCAAATCAGCGTAATTAACGTAATGATTACTAAAACATGAATGATTATTAGATTTAAAAAATCGCAAACCTTAAAAAATATAGCATTTCTGGCGTACTGGACATAGTTATTTTAATTAGCTTCGAAATAGAATTTACAAATGTGACACATATCATTAAGAACATCATCCAAGCAGCATTAGTTTGCAACCCTTTTTGTAGGGGTGGAACAATAAATTGCAAGATACAAAGAGTGAATCATGTTTATCCAGTTGTTTCACACAAACAGGGGTCCTATTTAATGGCGAAGATTCGCTACGGGCAGCCCACTCATCGGTAACTCGATTTTGTGTAACGTTATAGTATAATAGAGCTTCGGATCCCGGTAGTCTTCGACCAATCGAATTCCACTATAACATTACACCTCGTTGCTCCCGGATAATGATTCACTCGGCCTCACCCATCAATCTCTGTAGTTTCATCGTCTTCGGGCTAAAGCTATGGACCCTTCGTTACTATAACTATGCGAGAGCGTCACTAGCAGCGAAATTCGCCCTCACGAATCTTAACGCGAGGGTGAAAAGGCCAGTGAATGGGAAAGAAAGAAGCTGCAGATTCTTTGTCATAACTGCGACAGCCAACAGTCATTTTTTCTCAATGACATTCTAGTCGGTTTATCATCGTGATCATTGCTGAGCCATCGGAGTTACAATTTGGAGCAAAGAAAGTTTCGACTATAAAAACTACCGTACAGCACAGTATTTCTAAGTTTCAACCCTTTATTTATGGAGAGGAATCCCTATCGTAACGATATATAAAGTGTTAATAATAAAAGATCTTCCTAAAAAGCAATAAGAAGATGATTGTTTGTGTTGTCACACGTCGAAACACTTCACACAATCGACTTTGACATTCGGAGTTCTTAAACCAGGAATCGATCGGAACTATTGAGTTTCCTGAAAGGATTTGTCGGCTTCTCTTCCCCATAACCATAAGCCATACCACAAGCCATAACCATAAGCGTGGGATACCACATCGAAAGCCGGGAAAGGGCGTAACACGATTACTGTGGAGAAATTGCAGCATTATAGGTGCTGATTGAGTTACAGCGGCGGGAAAGAGTAGGCGATGCCGACAATACATGTATACAAACACCACTGAAAAAGAGGGAAGTAGAAGACAGCTTCGTCCACGGCATGCCTGCTCGCAATCCCAACCATAAAGTGTCAATCATTGCAGCGAAGGAATATTCAAGCCCACTTCTGGTATGAGTGCAAAACGAGCAGTTTTGTTCTCTCCGATACGAGAAAGTGGATCGGTGTGAGTTCCTGACGGACTCTTCGGGGGAATCTTTGCAGCACGATAATTCGTTGCTTATTGAATTTCTTTTGGGCGTTTCGCTTCCCGGCTCTCTTCTTCTGCTTTCGTTTTATTTCCATCTACCGGTTCGTCATTGAGATGTTTTCGATTTTTCGTGCTGTAGTTATGTAGGTCACGGAGCTCGATCTTCAATGTTTCAAATGGCGGCATCAGTGAAATTATAGATATTAATCGGTATCTTTCCTTTTTTTATAATCTTTTTTGACAAATATCCGCAATGCTACTAAGGGACATGTGAAATACCGTGGTCGGTAATGAAAACCGTAATGCTATTGTTTCAAGGGTGCCGAAACTTTGGTAGCACAGAAAATAGGACCCCACTGTAGATAGACGCAGTGGAATACGATTTCCGTTGGATGCCAGAATTTCAGTATCCTTGAAAAAAAAAAAATGTAATCACGGTTTTTATTACAAACCGAACTCTGAGGTCGGGTGGAAGGAAGTTTTGCTTCTTGAAAACTAACACAAATTCCGAACAGCCAAGGACTGCCAAAATCTTCTCGTACACGAATTCCTTTCTAATCCAATATGATTTTTTTAACAATAAAAACTTTTTTTTTTCAATATCCGTTCGTGGCTGTTAGAACTCTCGAGACTGTTGGGAAGAAATAATATTGTCGACGATGCTAGGATATAAAGATATTGACTGGGCTCGACGTCCTGCGAGTGACAGCGTTCCTTCATGGGGTCGAGCAATGAACTCGCCGACGGTTTTCCTTTTCCACCAATATTATCTCTTTCTTCGTCTGGCTCTTCTAGGTCGCTCGTAGCCCTTGCTGCGCTTTCCGTCTGTACGACGTCCTTGCTCCATCTCTTCTCCGTGTAATCACTCGCTTACGCGTGTCCCGCCGCGATACATCGTCGAACGAGCGGCTCTTTCGTCGTGGTGGTGCACCATTCCCGGTTTTCATCCGCCACCCCGTTCCGAACGTAGGCAGGAACTCTTGACATCATACACTCTTGTATGCCGCAAATTCTCCTTCGTCGTCATTCCGTGTATCAAAGAGCTTCGGAGCTCACGACTGGAATAGATCGAAGGGCCGCTGGGTAGTGTGTCTCGACTTTAGACTTTCCCTTCACTTTTCCTTGTAATTTCGAGCTACGGGAGCTCAATCGATGGGTATCCCTGTTTCTTCTAATAAACCATGTTATTAAAGTTTTCTCAATAATTTCGTTAAATTCATATTTACGTTACCAACTCAATTTACGTTATATTGTCATATTAACATTTATATTTATTGTTACCAATGTAATTCTATTTATTATTATTGAATTAATTTTATATATGCTTTGAAGCCAAATAGGCATATAAAAGGTATATATAAAGGAAGGTATATAAAAAATTGAAATACAATACTTTAACTGGATCTGCAAAAAGGAGCAATCTGTAAATAAATTATCCATATCAAATATCAGTAAGAAAAAGCTGACCCCAACAGCAGGTGGTCTCATACATAATATGCCACACATTGGTTCAAACTTTAATGAACTGTCCGAAGCGATGTCGCCGGGTCGGATCCAAATATTCTTCAGTCGTTACTGATGAATAAAGTGATCATCAACATCTCTAGTGGACTTTGTTACTCGAGGATTCCAATGGGCTTTGTGTCTCGAGGTGTGCGACCGCGCTGCCGGAGCTCACGAAACGAACTCGTGACTCCAGTGTGCTACTGCGAGGCATCAATGGACTCACCAACACAACAGAGTGCCGGCCTCAGTTACATGAGCTTCGGCACCGCCAGCGAATAAGTACGACTCCACATCGGCAAAGCGAAGTATCGATGTGTCCACCAACACCTCGAAGCGGTGGCTTCTCGCGTAAGAACGCTTGGCGAATCTGAGAAAAAGGATCTACCACCAAGAAATAAGCCGTCGGCGGTTGCGCCTATACGAAGGTGCCCACTTCACGCATAAGGGCACCCGGCTAACGCGTGAGGCGTCAATTCCTCTTAAATGTTAAAGCAACAATATTAAATACAGCAGCGACACATTTTTATAAGTGAATTCAAATTTGAGGGGCTTTAGTGTTAGAGCATATTTTGAGCGTATCGAGCCGCCGAGGTTGAACCGGCTTACAGTTTCAATAATAGGAAGAATGGCTCATTGTAGTTCAACGTTCTAACGCTAGATGGACATTTCGCTCGCGTTTCTCATACACACAACGGTCTCAGACAGAGCATAAAAGATCGGAGAAACGCTGTGATCGTCACTCTGGTTTCCCTTCAACACACGCATAAATCTTTCGCCTTTTACTAAAGATTTCCGTGGAGGGGAACAACTGATGAGTCTATAAAACAATTTTTTGTGTGCCCGGCGCAAGCTGGGTCGTAAAGAAATTCAAACATAATCACTACAGCCTTGCGAAAGTCAATGTCCAATGACTTTCTTCGGTAGTAAAAAAAATCGTGAAAACGGGATTTTTAAAAAGCTTCATTATCTAAAATTTACTTTTGTGTACAAAACTTCAACGGAAAAATATTTTTGATGATTATTTAGCATTCTCATAGAGGAAACTTTGTCAGTGAAAGAAAATAATCGCGGTTAGATTTTTCAATTTTAATTATATTATGGTAAATATCGTTTTGAAAAATTCGTTGATTTTTAGTCAAACATCTGTTTGAAAATAGAAAAAAAAAACAAATTTTAGCAATATTCACTACAAAGATTCGCCATAAAAATTACAGTTATTCGCCGTTTCGGGGCCATGTCTGATGTATTTGTTCCCACTTATCACGATTATGCCACTTATTTTACTCATAGCTCAATATTTGATACGGAAACTCGGGTCAGAAGGCTATTACTCATTTTTCGTGAAATTACCAAAAAAAAAAAAATTGAATCTCTTAAAATTTAAACTGTTCGATCGATCCTCGCCGAATTAAATGGGGATCATCGGCCAATTGTGTTGGTCTTTTTGTGTCCAACTTTTTCGCCCGGTAGCTAAAAAATTGTAAAAGCTAGCATGCGCACAGACTTTTCTTTTTAGCAAAATTGAAAACACCGTAACCTTTGTATAGCTGCCTTAGAAATTTCAGCTTTATAATTCAAGCCGTTCTCAAGTTATAAGAGTTTCAATCTTCAGGGTCTGAGACATGCACACATATCTAGAAATTTTTTCTGAGTATGATTTTCTAATGTTTTGGAACATTCTGAACACGTTTTTATTAAAACCCTGATTTGTTTTCATCAAAACTAAGCTTCCCATATGAGATAAATGGGCTACATTCACATTGTTAAAAATTAGCGTTCGGCACTGTATCAAGTTGTGCATATAGAAATAAAAAAATGCTGCTTGCATGTCGACGGTTGCATTTGCGTGTACGTACCGTGCTGATTCTTATCATTGGCATTGGACTGATCTACCGGATAGGCAGGACAGTAGTTGGTGCCCACAGCGAGAACTGGTTCGCCTAATCGGCCAAAGCTTTCTCCGATCTGAAATAATTAAAACACGGTTTGATTAAATACTCATTAATCAAATTTTTTGTTAACGACATTAAAGTGTTTAACCAAAATAAAAAATATATATCAGCGAGACCGACAGCGGTGGATGCGCGGTTGGCACACGGCTCCGGTGGTCTCCCAAGTCAAGCAAGATCGTTCGCGGTCAGTGCTTGCATGGGTGACCGTTTAGCCGTGTGCTAGCTGGCGCATCGACTGTTGAACGGGAGACGCTTTCTTCTGAAACTTTGGTGTTTCTGCACTTTACTCAACGTGCAAAAATACCGGAGGATCAGTAGAATATGGCCGTCTGTATCGGCACGGGTTTTCCGTAATTTCCCCGTGTCCCTGGCAAATGCGGTACAGTGTAGCTAAGTCGGCTGCGGACGCACTGGAAGTTACTGGACGCACTGGAAGGTAGCTTAGCTGAGTGCGGGTAGGGAGCGCTAGGGGGAATCGGGATGGGGTTCCGTAAAAACCCAGAAGGGTATACGGTGGAAAAATAGAACAAGTATAATATATATATAACAGTGCCTGTTAAATTAATCTGGAGAATCTTTAAATTTAATGCCTAAATTCGATGATGGGAGAAATATGTGGGAATAAAAATAAAAATAAAAAAGAAACAACATGAGGGTGCCTTAGTGTGATGGACCGGTTTTTGGGTGGGTTAAGAGACCACGAAAGAGGCTGAGACATCGCTTGAAAAGAGGGTCAGCTGATGGAACTGCGTCTGCGATGATGAAGGACCGTGAAGAAGATAGAAACGAGAACGGGAGCAGCAGGAGGAACGAGGAATGAGACGAGAGAAGGAGGACATCCGGCGAACGATTGGAAGGTTTCCTCCTCGCGGAGCAATCTTGTGGTAAACCCGATTACCGGCCCCGTGAATTCACGACTATTAGCGTGCACGTTTTCAGATACTGGTAAGACGTCACCCGCCAGTTGAACAAACCTCGATATCACGATCTCGTCACTCTATTTGTTGCCAAATTTTACTGTGGCGTAAGCCCTTATAACTCACTTTTTTGTTTAAACAAGAAACAAGACTTGTAACGGCATTCAAAGAATCGCGTAATTGGATCATAGTTGAAAAGAATAAAAATCTTCCCACATTCTTGATTCTAATATAATCACAAATATTTCCCTTGTGTCCAAAGTGTCATTGTGAGACCCACAAGAACATTTGAACTAATTCTGAAATAATCCATTAATCGGAAGAAATTTTTTTACAACTTTGCTAATCTAAACACATTCCTTACATGCAATAGGGCGGAAAATCGCCTATCGGGGGGAGTAATGGTTATTGGCGAATATGACGATTTTGTGACGTAAGAAATATGATTATTTTAATAAAGTCAGAAAAAAGTATCGTATGCTATACGGGAGAGAGCAGATTTTCACCACGTGGGACTTCTGCCCTCGCGTTATTCGGGCAGCAAACTGTCGACTCGGCGAAAATCGCGCACTTTCCGCCCTTGTAACATTATGTACTATTATGTACTATTTTTTCGTATATCCACAATGAAAAGCTATAGTTAGCCGAAAATTTGTATTTCTTGTAAAACTTCGCGGCTCTAAACGGCAATTAATTGTTCAAAAATCACTTAAGGATCCATTTTGTTAGCAACAATGTTTCATCACATCAATATTTTGCGTGCAAAAGTTTCGCAGCAGTGAAAACTTTTCAGATTCGGCCCTTCAATATGCATCATGTTCACCAGTCCTACAGGATTTTATAATCGCTATTAATGATCCTCGTAATGAATCACAATTAAAGCAAGACGTCAAACGTTCAATTAATACCAATTACAAAGTTAATCTCAGCTGATCCTTAATAAACCGACCCGCAATGCAGTCCTGTCTTGCCACAGCGATATTAATTAATTACAAAGTTCTTACGTTCTTCACCTTTTTTTATTTTCAAGTCAAACTCTACATAAAAAAAAAAAATGTATCCGCTACATAAATCACGATATCGATTCCGTGCCCTGTCCAGTATTTACGAAAAATGTTATCATCAAGTAAGAGCCCGAAACGTTCATCTCGGCGCATTGACTCCGTTATTCCTGTCGCACGCCAAACCCGCGCAATGCATTATCCGTGTGTTTTGTCTACTCGTGAATGCCTGATCTGTCAGTGCACACATATCCTCGAGCCTTCTTTATCGTTGTGCAAAGAGCTTGATCGCGAGTGAATTAACGAGGTAATGACTCGTAAGCGGAGAGGGCAAACACGGTCGCGTGCCGTCGAGGCAACGGGGATTCCCCGTTCAAGGACGCCTTTCGAAGTCTCATGATCTCTTTCCCACCGGGACGATTCATCCGTCGGGATACTCGGGACATCGACGCGCGTATCGTACAGTGTACGAACATGACGCGTACCGTTCGTTCGTGCGGTGAAATTGATGCTACGTCTATATGCAGTAGCGTAGATGTATACAGATATATAGATTGAACGGGGAACGCCCCGTCACTCGAACGATGCCACTGTCGCCGCACCATCGCCGTCACGCTTAGGGGAATGAAAAGGGACGAGGGATCTTTCTGCACCCCTAACGGGCGCATCTATATACTGCATATGTGTGTGTGTATGTGTGAGCTTGCTCGATGCCGCACACACGAGTAATTGCGCACTTCGTTTCGGTTTATAATAAAGTCATTGGGGCGGATGACACAGGGGACAAATAGTCGACTTTTCGGCGACGGGGATTTCGATGGTTTTCGGTTGGGCTGGAGCTGACTCGGGCGCGGGCTGGGAAAGAGAGTTTCGTCGAAGAGGTGGTTGTTGGGACACCGATTTGTTTCGATCAGTCTGAGGAAAGTAGCATCGGTAAATGGGATTACGCGGTTATTTGAAGTTTTTTTTCTTCGTTCTTGTCATTTGATTAATTAGCGTTAGAGGCGTGAAATGTCGGCGGCGGGTTCGGGGTCCTCTTCGTTACTGTGGAAAGTCGAGGCGAGAATCTTGCTCTTACCCACAATTCTTTCTTTCCTTTCATTCCGTTCTCACTTCGTCGACTCGTTCTTTTGGACAGAGGGGTTGCGAAGACAATGGGGCGTAAGGTTCGACGAGCAGCACGACACACAATGAGCTTGGATCATACAAAGAATGTACTGTAACTACTTGTAACACCGTATAGTGATACTATAGATGTATTGACACGTTTGAGCAATGCCTCGACGAGATGATTCAATCGGCTAATTGGTTCGTTTTCACGGAGGCTTAACAAGACGCATAAAGTCTCACGTGGATTTTTACTTTCTCATCACATACGAAGTATGTAAGTATACTGTTACATCTCATGTAACTCCCAATATTAATAATCTATTGATAACAATAAATCATCTTTTAAAATATAAATTCGTGCAAAGCACTGCGGGGAGAAATGATGCATCGTATGCATCAGTTGTCAAAACGTGTTTAACTCTCGTCGCACCCCTTCTTATTACCGTGGAGTCATTAAGCGTGCCGCAGAGCACTCAGAGCCTTTTGAGCACGAAGGTTCTCTGTGGGCACAGACCTAGTTTCCGCAGTTGTCTCTGGACAGCGAATGCTATATAAAT
Organism: Ichneumon xanthorius; assembly: GCA_917499995.1. Taxonomy (NCBI): domain Eukaryota; kingdom Metazoa; phylum Arthropoda; class Insecta; order Hymenoptera; family Ichneumonidae; genus Ichneumon; species Ichneumon xanthorius. The sequence goes on from OU824201.1 coordinate 23,432,067, forward strand.
CGAGGGAAACAAGCCTCTTCACGTGTTAGCGAGGCTGCCTACATTGTTCAAGAATTTCCATCCCAATGATCAAACTTGGGTCGTTTCCGTCACTAAAAAATTAATCGATCATATACGCGATGCGCTGACAACCCTCGTGGTCTAGCTAGGGGTGAATGGTCGAATCGCTGGGCGCAACAGCCCCTTCGCCGCACACCGACGCGTATAGACGTACCGACGTTACTTTGACTCTACCACACTCCCATCGTACTTGTTGTCCTCGCATACCGACCTCGTCACCCAACGTGTGTGACCATGTGTCGGGCTGTCACCGAGCCGTCACTCGCTCGCTGGTCTCTGCTGGCCACACGCGGTTCATGTTACAGGCGCTTTAACGTCCCTCTTACACTGGCCTCACCCCCCCCCCCCCATCTATACATGTATTTCTTTCTCATAGATGCAACTACGTGATGTTTTTAGTTCAATTTATGCCGTTATCTCCTCTCAAGCTAATTAAAGTTATCTCCGATAACACGGTATTTTCGGTCGACGTTTACACGCAAAGAATTCTCAAAAGTCCGATGATGGTCTGTTGCATTACCGATCAGAATAGAGTGAAAAGTATGAAGTGGTCTCATGGTGGGGTTTGTGATGAATTCGCATGCTCCTTCAATTTCATTGAAGTTATCTCCGATAATACGGTACTGTTGGTCGACGGTTTCGACGTTAACACGCAAAGACTTGTCAAAATCCCGATGAAGGTCTGTTGCATTGGCGAACAGGGTAGAGTGAAAAGTATGGACCAGTTTCGCAGTGGCGTTGGTGGTGAATTCGCGTGCTCCCTCAATTTAATTGAAGTTAATATATCCGATAACACGGTATTTTTGGTCGGAGGTGCGACGTTTACACGCAAAGAATTATCGAAAGCACGATGATGGTCCATTGCATTAGCGAACAGAATAGTGATAAGTACGAACCAGTTTCACGGTGGGGTTGGCGGTGAATTCGCACGCGTTGGGCACGCCCCTTCGATGTAATACCTACTATAGATGAGACGCGCTGGTAATTCTTCATCGATACGACTACACTGGATAGAGCAGACAAATGTATCCGATGTATCGTCATCATGGGAAAGTCGAGTGGGAGCATATGCTTTTGGGATCCTCGAGAGACCATACGAGAGAGTCAATTAAGCGTCGCCCGGGTGAACTATGGTCCAGGGCAGTTCCCCCACGGTGTGGGAATCGAGTGATTTTTAGAATCAACAATCATAAATCAAGTGTTTAGACTGGTGTGTCGCTGAAGGGGAGGGAGGGGTTGAAGAAATCCCCCGCCGCCCCCTCGGAACAGGCGAGGGGGAAAAAAGGACGACCCGAAAAGGGGATGAGAACGAGGAACTGGGATAACGACGGAAGTCTGTTTGAATTTTTTCTAGGATTCAGAGACCAGACGAATTGATAATTTAAAGTGAAGAAGTAAAAAGTTACTGCATTCATAGATTTAACACACCACAAAAATACAGAAATCAAAAGCTTTGTCATTGACATCGCAAAAACTCTTACACAATTTGCCAAAGATTAACCCGGGCTGAAGGACCTCGATCGATGGCCCGTTGGCATTGTATGCATTGTATATTGTTTGTAAATGTCTCACCGCCAATATTGTGAATAGTAATATCAACATATACATTTACTACTGTTACTAGGTTTAAGGTAGTTCTTTTGTTATGTCTGACACCGCCTAAGTTTCAGAGAGGAATAAGATAGAATTACAAACACTTCCCGGTCGGATAAAAATCTGAAAAAATCAAGCATAACATATTCATACGTATTCAGAAAAAAATTGGGTTTCTTTGTAAATTATTGCACAACTTTTTATTTCAGTAATTTGTTAATAACATTTTGGAATTATCATTGTGCAAAAACAATATTTTCAGCACCTTCCATATGCTCAATTTTTTTCAGATTTTTGTTCCAACGAGAAGTGTTTGTAATCTCTCTCATTCACCTCTCGAACTTAGGTGGCTTCGGACATAACGAAAGGACTACCTCAGCAGAATAAAAATGATCAGATCGTTTAGTGATCATTTACGACCTGGTTCTTTAAATGTATAATTCTGCTATTTTACCTTATTAAAGATAACTTGTGGAATTGTGATTTTTAAAAATGTAAAAAAAGAACTAATAGTCGAAACAAGATCCGGTGAATAAAAACCGCGAAAAAAGTTATCTCTTGTACGGTGAAGTACAGTTAAGCGAGAGACTTTGGTCACCCACGGTTCCGGACCATGATCAGGGGCAAAGCCTCGGCCCTTCATCGGTGCTTCCGCAATCCGTGGGGTTCCCGGGACCCCTCGACCACCCGCAATAAAGTGGCACGAGGGAGAAAACGATGCTACTCTCACTGTCACCAGATCGTGGGGAACCGTGGATGCTCAGGGGGGTGACAATTACGTGTTTAGAGAACACAAAAGGGGTGCCTCCCGTGGGATATAAGTTGGCCCCAGTGTTGAAGGCGCGTGCCATGACAATTCGCCACTCGAAAATCATCGTCTCCGAGAGAGGGACGGTTTATTAGATGCTCCTTGTATAGGATAATGCTCATTGGCTTTTGCACTCTTGTTGTCATCCAGGGTACGCTCTTGAGGATCATGCGGTCAGAAAGTTTCGTTCGCTAATGCAGAACGCTTCTCAGCGTAACTTCGTTATGAAGATGAACAAGTTTAAATGAAACGCCATATTGAAAAATGTTTTTAATAAATAAATAAATAATAATAATAAATATGGAATCCCAGGAATCAGTAAAAAAAATTTAATAATTAAATTACAAAAATAAAATTTGTGATCTCCTTCACACTGAAATTACAATAGTATAATGCGAAGATGGTTGTAAAGCGCAGTTCATTAATGTGAATGACACCATTCAAATTGCATAATATAATAATGATTGTATAAAAAAATACCGAATATCGTTTCGTTCTTAAAAAAAAATGTTACAAGCGTAAACGAGAATTTGAGAAAATCGACACGGTCCCGTTTCGAGTTTAAGTTTCGAGCATAATGTATACTTCAAAGTTCGTCGCACTTACCATTCTCGTTGGATCTGTGGTAACAGCCGGGACCTCCTGATCCGCCAGGTTCATCATCCTGTTCGTCGATTAATTGCCACAAAATAGGAAACAAAAAAAAACAAAAAAAACAATAACAGAAACAACTCCTCACCTCCCGTTCTCTTTTCACGTGCACCTTCCCAACCGATTGACAGCGGTCACAAAAAAAAATGCAAATCTCCGGACCGAATGAAGTGTATTATCACTGTCGTCCCGAACCGGGCGACGTGGTTGACACACGCGCGGACGAACAATTCAGTTGACAACTCGACACGATCGTAACTGTGACTACGACGACCGAGTGACTTGATCTCGGCGGAGAGTTAACAGATTCCTCGACTCGGGGAGTTCAAGGGACGACGTGCACGGGGTTGTCACCGCACACGATGGGGGTTGTGCTTTTCCCCGAAAGTCGACGCCCACCCCGACCCTTTCGAAACGACACTGTGCCAAGCTTCGCCGCAGCTTCGCGTTTACGGGGGTTGCCTGCTACCCCTGAATGGGGGTGGAGCCAGAATTCATTGGATGAACGAAACTTCTACGGTTCCTCGCAACCTCCGCTCACTCGTACAGCTTCCCTCGTCCCCTTCGGATATGCTCGTACTCTCATAAACCCCTTCGTGTGCACCTCTTCGCGCAGCATCGCTCTGTGTGGACACACGCTTCCATTTTGCTTCCTCAGAGAGGAACCTTTCTTTTTCCTCAGAAATATTTTATTTCGAGATTGTTCATGTCATCGAGCTGAGAATATTTGGAAACATTGAAAAATTACACTTGTGATAACGTGATAAGTAACCGGGGTGAGCGTGTTCTTTGACACTTTTAAAAAACCATTAAGCTTTTTAAACTGTTTGTGCAATTTTTAAGCTACAGGACTAAACCTTTTCACACTGGTGGAGCTAATATCGAGGATGTGTGTCACTGAGTTCGACGAGCATTCTCGGAGTTGTTCAGATTTTGTATTTAGCAAATTATTTTGTAAAAAGTTTGCGTCGTAGTTCGTCGCTGAAGGAGTGCGGTCGATGGCCAAATGGCAATATGCAATATAGGTGAACAAAGATGAGATTTGTTAGATATCAAAAACTGTTTCATGTTATGTATTTTCAATAAACTCACTTAGTAGACTACTACTACTACTACTACTTACCATCATAGCTTCAACTTGAGCAAACGTCTATCTAGCTAAATTTTGACCCACAAATAGTAATAAAAATACCATACAAGGATCGTAGTCCATCCTCATCACTTTTATCCTAGATATATGTTTTTTTTTACTCAATCCTCACCATTTCTCGTGAAACGTCGTCTTACACGGATTTGTAGGTCAGTACTGATATTTTAAGAATAATCATAGGATAAGAAAATTCAACGCTTTTGTTAACCCTTTGCGCCACGGTGGGACATAGAGTGTTCCACCTTCATTCGGTCAGTTTTCAATATTTAAAAACTAATTTCTTGACATAAAATACCAAGGTTTTGTTTTTATAGTATCAAAATGTATGGCTCAAAGGGTTAAATAGTATTCTTTTACTTTTATATGAATCTTGTCATTCATAATTCAATCTTTATCTAGTGCATATTATGTCGCATGATCCTGATTAATTAATTTAAAAAATCTCCCAATACTGCCAGTTCCTTAATCATGAAAACTGCTTCTTTGATCAAGGCGAATGAACAATGTTGTTGAACGAACAGGGACCTGAAGCTAAGCGAGAAAACGAGTGGAGTTTTTTATTATTGGAAAACTACTTGACGACATTTTTGTTTGTCCTGTCAGTTGACTGCTTTCTGAACGGACGCGACCGGCAGAATTATGAATAAAGAATTTATTTATGATTTGAATTGTGGAAGTGTGATACTGAATCTCACATTTCCACAACTACACAACAGCCGAATTCTGCAGCCAAAAAGAAAAGCGTGCAGTAACGTCCGACATGCCGTACCGGCACAATGCAGACATGTATGTCCGCAGGTGACGATATTGTGACGGCACGACGTTTTGATACTGGAAGCTGCTAGCACAGTTCCAGCTCCCTGTGGAGCTTCACGCCGAGATTGTGAAGCTACACGGCGAGCTGGAACTGTGCAAGCAGCTTTCGGTATCAAAACGCCGTGTCTTCACAATATCGTCACCTGCGGACATACATGTCTGCATTGTACCGGCACGGTGTGCGCTCCCGTGTTAATTCCGAGTAGATGCCATGCCGTCAGTTCTCTATCTGGGCAACGACGATGAACGGGTATATGATGAGAACGATAAATATCGTCTGGGCCCGATAAACTCTTCATGTTGTTCTCGAATTGTTTAGGTGTTCGCTCTTCCCTATAAAATCGTATGATATTCCAGTTCAGTAACTAGATAAAGATAAAAAACAACAATGCAATCATGTGGATAATCGGGTGACAAATTCGCGTCAGATTGTGCGGATAACTATCATGTCACAGTCGATAAAGCAGGTCTCTGCGCGTATAGGTCGGTCGGTATGATTTCCCCGACAGAGCGCTTCGGATAAAGTTCTCCAATATCCACGTACAGATGGCAATGTAAACCTGTAAATCGCCCCACCGCTGAAATTCTTCCCTGCGATTACGTACTCGTCACACTGAATCCCATACCTCTCCACTACTACACAACAGCCGAATTCTACACGACGATGAACGGGTTTATGCGCAGAACGATAAATATCGTCTGGTCCCGATAAACTCTTCATGTTGTTCCTGTATTGTTTGGGTGTTTGCTCTTCCCTATAAAATCGTGTGGTATTTCAGTTCAGCAACCAGACAACAACTTAAAAATAAAAAAATAAGAAATAGAATCATGTGGATAATCGGGTGACGAATTTGCGTCAGATCGGGTGGATACATGTGACGGAGGAGACTGCTGCGGGGCGCGAGTACAATCGTTGAAAAGTGAGCGATAAGCGGGGACAGAGAAGACGATATGACGACCAGCGTCAACTCGTGATTTGCAAAATGGTGTGAGAATTATTATTGACACACGGGTTGTGCGTAATCTACGTGAGCGCGGATCAACGTCCGAAAAGTGGAGAAAAAAAAAAATAACAGCCTCAACGGCGACAGCGGCAAAGAAGCTCCGAGACTCGCCGGAGGCTGATCTTACCAATCGTAGCGGTACATTTATTGTAACGACGGGACCGTGTTACATCATTGTGAGTGAAACTGTATTATTCTGTAACGATCGATAATTCGCTCACACTGAACTGCACGAGGGCGATTTTTTTTTTTCGTCTACGTATTAAAAATAACGAAAGGTCGAGATCTACAGCGCGGCGGGTTAGCATTTCTGTGGTTGACGACTCGGTGAGTGCGTTTGTATCGAAATAGAAAAGGAACATTGATTCCACGCGGTCGGGGAGAGGCAGGCCCGCGACTGTGACCTTGATCCAATAACCCACCAACGACGAAGCGTCTTAAGGGGAGGCTTAAACCTCCCAGTACTATACATTTTTCTCGAAAACGAACAGATGGAACGGAGATCCAGGAGTGGGGACATTCATGACCGTCAATTATTATGCAGCTGAACCCGCTCTTCGGTGTTTATTTTCAGTAAAGCGCTCTCGAGATAATTGTGTCTGAACGTATTTTTTTTTTTTGAGGTTATGTTGATTTTGTTATCGTGACTCGGTCTCAAGATATTTTACATTTATTTTAGTTTTGTCCGACCTTTCATTTATTTATTTTCTTACTTATTTATTTATTCTTTGATTTTTATATCGCCGAGAATCTTACGGAAATTAGTCTGAGGTCATAAAATGGAGGCGATGCTCTACGACGAAGCCGAGGGGCGGGAATTTTTTAAATAAAAAACAATTTTTCGTTGCAACCGTTTTGCAAGGTTTCTCACGCACTTGGGGCTTACGAGTTTGATTATACAATTATCGACTTGCTTCGTCGCGTTACTCTGCTTCGTCGGTGCCATTGACGTTGTTCTCTGCTCATCGCAATCTTGGGCTCCATTTGTTCTATAGATAAAACTCAAAACTTGTTACCTACGATCGAACTCTATACATTTGAATTTATGTACACAGACGTGAAATAGAAAGTAATGGATGGGAAGTGCCTTTTCCATTATGCATAAAGAATTATCTCGTCGCTCAAGACTTCGCTGTTAATGCGTCGTTAAATAAAAGCTTCAAAAAAATAAAAATAAAGAATAAAGCAATATTCAGGTTGTGAATGGCTCGGAGAGAGCGGAACCGGAAATGAAGAAATTTTTAATCGAATATTTTTCTTATCGTTACCTCTAAACCATATCAAACTTTCAACAAGAAAGACTATCTTATCAGCAATGATTCAACAATATAGACACGAGGTCTAGACAAAGTCGATAATACGAGGTCTTTAAAACTCGCGTTATCGACTGTATTAAGAACTTCAATGTCTAACCGAACGAGATCTAACTCCGGTTTTCAGCACTTCCGGTTTACAATTCTTTCCAAATTCGGCGGAAACCGGAAGTGTGTCGGATTTGACTAATTTCGTTAATTTAATGTATTCATTTTTTTCTTAAATTCTTTCTAACGACTTTATTATCTTTCGAATTGGGATCCTTAGATAATGCCTGATTTTTATATTTAACATAGACAATGTAGCTATTTGAAAAAAAGAACGTCATAAAAATCGATTTCTTTCTTTTTTTCAGTCTAGTCAAAGTTGTGGGTAGTAATGCCCAGGCAGCGTCTGTGAGATGTGCCAGTCCAGGCTTTACGAAGGCCTCTGTAAACCAAACGATACCAAAGTCGTCATAAGCAACAGTAATAGAAATAACAAATCATTGCTGGGATCAACGACCACCTCGTATACCGTCAATAACAACTGTCGACGTCCTCAAGATGTCTGCGGTAGAGGCACCACCCTTCATTCGTACCATCGAGTGGGACATGATGGACAAGACAAAGTTCTTTCCGTTGAGCATGCTGTCGTCATTCTCGATACGATGCTGCCTGTATCCACTCACCGTAATAAAAACGAGGCTGCAGATTCAGAGACGCAATCATATGTACACGGGTGTGCAACTAACATATACATATAATACGTTGATACATATTATACATATATTGTAACGAATATAGAGATGAGGATGGACCGAGAGACACGTTTTTACATACATGACCGGAATAGCTCGGTACGATAAATGACAAACGGACAGATTATCGATTGACCAGATGACAATAGTCTTGATCGAAGATCAGGAGTTTCAGACAGAACAGACATTTAACAGTTCGTGCTCGAGATATTTAGCTGCGTTTGTGATTAATAATATCGGCCCCAAAACGAAATACGCGCGTTATTTATTCCACGAGAACGTAACAATATATATATATTAGGGTGTTTCACAAAACGAACGTTTGAACAAAAATTTCCGCCCATCCTTTTAAAGTACAGATTTCGATCTCAAATTGAACCTCACGGAAGGCCGTTCGATTAAAAAATCTAAGTATTTTGCGTTTAACACAAAAAAAAAGGCAAAAAGTTAAGCTCCCACCCCGTAGAACTATATATTTTGATCGATAAAAAAATCCAGCGAAAGGCGGTCGCTCGCAATTAAATTTGAGTGGGGCCTCATTTTTTTGGTGGTAAAACGTCGACTTCGGTACCTCTTAGGATTGTTTGCGAGGTACCGCCTTTCGCGAGGTTCAATTTGCGATCGAAATCTGCACTTTAAGAAGGTGGGAGGCAAATTTAAAAAACAATGCCTTATTTTGAAACACCCTAATATATGTCGATGGCTAAGAATTAACAGGGTGTAAGTTCGACGTGACATCGTGCTACTTGTGCCCTTTTGCAATTGAGTTACGTTTTTCGAGACCGTCAGATATTTATTGTAGTTGGGCACGTCGTATCACTCGAGAACACTAATTTTTTCAGATTTTTCAAATTATTCATTTAAAAGCTACCTTTAATTAAAAAATAATAATATCTCTTGAAATAAATTAGGCGCATAGGCGACATTTTTTATGTGCCGAAAATCTGATTGTAAAGCAGTAAAGTCAACAGAACAATCTTTCATTCACCGAAACCACACATTATATAGCTCTTTGTGAAAAATACCGGATAAAGATATCAACGTTTACGAATGATTTTTATTGAAACATGTATTTCAGGAATGGTCGATGCATACAAAAAAATATACAGAACGGAAGGTTTTTCGGGTCTGTATCGGGGCTTCTGGATAAGCTCAATTCAAATAGTGTCGGGAGTATTTTACGTTTCCACGTACGAGGGTGTGCGTCATCTGCTGGGGCAGGATCCTTTCACCGCAGGTTTCGATTCAAGGGTAAAGGCGCTCATCGGCGGTGGAGCCGCCAGTGCCGTGGGACAGACCATAGTCGTGCCCTTTGACGTTTTGAGTCAGCACATGATGGTGCTTGGCGTTAGCACCAAGCATGGAAAACTTGCCGTAGACAAGGTAAAAATAATTTTTTTTAATGTTCATTTTATCGCTCGGTGGGAACGAAAATTCTTTCGAAATGATTTCTATTTTTTTTGTTGTATTTTTTAGATGGGGATGAACCCTTTGGGTCTCAGTTTGGAGCCAGGATGTTCTCGAGCTTATATTTCCGCGGAAATTGTTAGGCATATTTATCACAGGGATGGCGTTAAAGGATTTTATCGGGGATACGTTGCTTCGCTCTGTGCATATGTACCGAACAGCGCACTATGGTGGGGCCTTTACACCGTATATCAAGGTAAAGTTCAACTAATATTTTATTATTAACTCGAATAAAACTCGACTACAGGAGCAATGGAACATGAACATGACATTAATTATGTGTTGTTTCTTTTTTGCTATTTGGTAAACAGATGAATTACTACGAGTATTACCTGACTGGGTTTCCCACCTATTCATCCAAGCCGTTGCGGGTACAATGGGTGGTTTCACTACGACGATAATAACAAATCCTTTGGACATCGTGCGGGCAAGACTCCAAGTTCAGAGGCTCGATAGTATGTGCAACGCTTTTAAAATTCTCTGGGTCGAGGAACGTTTTAAAATGTTCTCGAAGGGATTATCCGCTCGCCTAGTACAATCGGCTTGCTTCAGTTTTTCAATAATATTAGGCTACGAGACGATCAAGCGAGTGAGCATTAACGAGGAGTACAAGAGTTACATAAGATGGTAATCGAATAGTCGACGCGATGTAAGAAACCGCGATAAATCAATGTTTCATTTTGAGATGACCTGAAAGCTCTGCTTTACCGACACAGCAATCGCGCAAATAATTTTCAACATACAGCGCTAAAATAAATTTGGATTTCGTGTCGGTGAGATGGACTTTCGCATTGCGTTGAAAAAATAAGGTGTAATCCGAACGACGATATATCAATGTTTAAATAAGAAGAAAGGAAACTTATCGAACGATAGCCCAAAGACTACAGTGAGAGGAGGTTCATTCCGTGGATATTTCAATAATATGACTTGTACAATACGTTAAACATTGTTATGTCATAGAGAATGCACGTATAATTCACAAGATTGATGCTGGAAACTATATAAATGTATACATAATGCAATGATTAAGCGGTTTTTTTTTTTTGTAAATAATAACAATAATATATCGACAATAGAGCATAAATGTACATAACTGAATAATCTAGTTCAATCGTTTTTTTTTCTAAGAAGCTTCGTTCTGGACAAATCCCGACCAGTCGTTTTTGCAAGAATTCAACAAATACGCTATAAGATTTAAAAGATATAAAGGGACGTTGAGAAAATTAGTCAAATCATGTGTTATCTGCGTCCGCTGCAAGATCCTAAGTCTATTTATACTTAAATATATATTTATATATAAGCAGGTTGCTAAAAATGCGATCGCTCATGTCACATAGATACACCAAAACAAGAATATATACAGGAAATATACTTTAGCAACTTGAGTAACCATTGTTTTTTTTTTAAGAATATAACCGCAGAACAATAAAAAAAATTACCGTAGTTCCAGGTCACTTTTTACTCCGTGAAAATAATAACCGAAAAACGACGTTTCGCAAACACAGGCAGCGTGAGCTCTCTCTTGCGATAGTGTACAAGTTGTAATATTGATATTTTTACGATTATTTTAACGGTATAAAAAGTTGTCTAAAAGTACTGTAATTTTTTTCGGTTATTATTACGATTGCTAAAGCTGCTAAGGTATCGATGGCTTAATTCCATAAGGGCGTACCAGCCATGTATAAGCGTATTCTATAAGCCCTTCTGGCGTTCGAGCATCGATATCGAATACAATAACTATGAAAACTTTCATTAATTTACGATAAAGAAAGTCATAAAAACGGATATATAACTTGACTTTATCGTAGTAGTCGTGGATACTCCAATTTTATTTAAAAAAATAAGAAAAAAACTAAGGAAAACTATTTTTACCCATGGGGTGTGAAGTACAAAGAACCCTCGAATTATCATTAAAAAAGTGCGTTTTATGTTCGATGACAATGATTGTTTAATTCCGGAATCGATTTAATGAATCCTGAAATGCTGCTACAAAATGATGCCACATGTGAGGTTACCTCGTTTGCTAGGTGCAATAAATTATCGTAAAATATACCAACCTTTCAATAGCAAATTTTTTAAACATTTCTCATCCTATTAAAAAAAACCGTGCTGTGATAAAATGTCGATAATCAGGAGCAATAAAGGTTTACCGACAATTTCCGAACAAATTTCCGACAATTACCGAAAAAAGTTAAAAGTTGAAATTTTCATTTCGCTTTCTCATCATAGTTGGAAGTTGAAATTTTCATATCGTTTTCGCATAAGGTCCCTTTATTCGCGAAGCTTCTTCTATGAGGAAGCATTGTTTGTATTTTTGGCTTCCTCATAGAGGAAGCTTTATGAGGAAGCGCTATGAAAATTTCAATTTTCAACTTTATGAGGAAGCGCCATGAAAATTTTTATTTTCAACTTTTTTCAACGTCAACGTCTCAGACTTTTATGCAAAACGGCTGACCGATTCAGGTTCAGCGCGTAAAAAAATATTCCATCGTCACGTTTCACTTCGTCGAATCTGCGCTTGGCGCGAAAAAATACATGGAAGTATAAGCTGCTGAATTTTTTTTTTTTTGCCCTTTCGATTTTTATTCCAGAAGTCCTAGTGATACCTCTTTATATAGCTTTTTAATCCCGTCGTATCCATCGTCTTGTGTATGTCTTGCGGTAGATCACGATCGGCACCTGGGTGTTTCCGCGATGCCATCGGAAAGCAAAGAAATCGTTGTTTAAAAATATCTAAAATCACTAATTTTTGCAATTTTGGCTATAAAAATGCTTCGCAAACTTTTTCGTTAGTTGTCGCTCCGGGACTGTAATTCCATGTATTTTTCGCGCTCATCACGAATCTGACACTTATTTTATTCGTAGATGAATATTTGATACCGAAAAAATGCGTGTAAAACAAAAAAAATCATGAAATTAAAAAAATTTCGAAATCACATAAAATTTAAACGGTCCGATCGATTTTTCTGAAATTTTAATGGGATCATCGGGTGATGATATTCTACCTGTGTACGCGTTTTTAGCCCGAGCGCTAAAAAAATTGCGAGCGCTAGAGCGCGAACCGACATTTTTGCGTAAAATCGCAAATCGTATACATTTTTTTATTATAGATAACGATTTTACCGACGGAGGGTTGTTGTATATCACCTGTTCCACGAAACTACCTCCCGAAAGTTCATAAAAGGTCCAGTGCTTGCGTCACTTGCCATGATTGCCACTTGACGGATCAGCTGCATATCCCGACTCGAACAAATAACCCTTTCTCGTAAAATAAAAATATATAACATAGTAATTTGTCGTACGTTGCTAATTATATTAGTTCAAAGATTAGCGCAACGTCTTAACGCAGACCGAGGGTGAATCGTTGGGAGAGAAACGAGATATAGTGTTGTGACGGAGATTCCTAACCCCAGACTGGACAACCAACTCGTCGGCCAACTGTTAAGCTCGTCTATACGGGTCGCTCGTTATGTTTTAATTTATCGACACGAGAGACGGCAATAAATAAAACAATTGAAATGGATATTGTTCCAGGAACTGCGTCACTTCTCGACGAACTTGACAGTACGTATTTTTTCATTTCGTATCTCGCACGCACGCTCGGTGTTCCATTGCCCGAACCGGCACCTGACAGGATAACAAAACAAATGCTTTTCAATCGATGTTTTTAATTTTTCGTATGAACCTTTTTGTTAATTGCCTCTGAAGGGTTTTAACCTGTAAATGCCCGTATAAAATTTTCGATAATATCGATTACTAACGCCAATTATATTCATGAAAATACAATGTTATCTAAGAACGCCGAATGAAAAATAAAATCGTAAAAAATGGTTTGTCATATTAATTTAAGTTAGAGAGAATCTCTAAAATTAACTAATAATCTGTATGCCATTTCACCAATTCAGAAAAACTTATGGTTTTGCTGCGAGATGGACGAACGCTCATTGGATATCTTAGGAGCGTGGATCAGTTTGCAAACTTGGTGCTTCATCACACTATCGAGAGGATTCACGTTGGCAAGGAGTACGGAGACATACCCAGAGGAGTTTTCATAATTCGTGGGGAAAATGTTGTACTTTTAGGCGAAATTGTGAGTAAACATTGACATTAACTGTCCAGGTAACATTTTGTTGTGAGCGATGTAAGAACATTGTGTCAACTTATCTAAATTTGTTGTTAAAATTATTGTATGAATCTGTGTCCATATTTGTCACCATATCAGAGCTGGGCAAAACACTCTAAAATACTCAAAATACAAAATACTATATGTATTTAAAATACAAAATACTTTTCGTACTTAAAATACAAAATACTTTGTGTATTTGAAATACAAAATACTTTTTGTATTTAAAACACAAAATATATTTTGTACTTAAAATACATTTATAAGTACTTTGTTCAAGTACGTCTTAAAGTACCTCTTAAAAATCAATATGGATGAATGGATGGACGGGATGAATAGACCGTCTTATCCCGTCCATCCATCCTATCCAGCCTAACCGTACAGCCCTAATATGGAGAAGACGCTAGTATTTTGAAGACGAATTATTTTGTATTTTGTACTTGGAGGGCCCGAAAAATGCTTATAATACCAGAAAAGTATTTGAGTACTTAAAATGCGTAATTAAAATACCTGATATACATTAAGTATTTAAAATACCGCCCAGATCTGCACCATATTTGCAAGGTCATATTGGCATATTTCGATAACGGAATCGGTAATTGTTATACAACAATTTCGGTTCTTGTCACGGCAAATACCTATGGTAAAAAATCAAATTTCGAAATTGTTTGAAATTGCCATAAATAATTTCAGGAATTTGGTTTTACTGTTAAAATTAGCAAAGAGTCATTCGAGTTGATATATTTTCAGGACAGAGAGAAAGAAAAAGACCTATCACTGTCCGAGGTTTCGGTCGACGATATATTGGACGCCCAGAGGCGAGAGCAAGAGCTCAAGCAGGATCAAGAGAGATTGATGAACAAAGCACTGAAGGAGCGGGGTTTATCGTACATTCCGGATCTCGGCCACGACGATATGTTTTGACCCAAGCCGCTGCTTCCGACCTCATCGATAACTCGCTCGCGTAACTCGGAACGAGTTTGATGAAAGAAAAAAACGACTTCCACACTGAACGAATCAGGCGATTAGAGCTTGACGTATTTCTTGTGACGATGAAACCAATGGAACGTCTTGCCGAATTCGTGTTTCTAGAACGGTACGAATCTCAAAATGGACGTGTGGACAGTCCGACGTACGTGAGAAACCTCGCCGTTTATGAATTCGCCACAGTATTGCAATCGTTATCCGCAGTGTATGTAAATATCTAGATTTTTGTACCTCTCGATTATTGTAATAACAATTCTTTTGCTGAAAGCGTTAGTACGGAATAAAAATTATTTCTTTTGTCTCGACAGCGATTAGCAGTTTGCGACACGGTACATTTTTTCATTGATCGCAACTTTATTCGCATTGTGTGGATCGATGTTTCGTTTTTTTTCTATGAGATGGCGTAATTAATGAGATTAAACATTTGTCAATTTTAACAAATTTTATGAAACAGTTTTCACAGTTTGTTCGCTTCACTTAATTATCTATGCTTTCGCTAACGTAAAAAAAATTTATCGAAATATTAAATCGGTATGACAAATCTATAGTTCCGAGTTGTCCATTCGACAATTTTTCATCGACTTTTACAATGTGTAAATGATACTTTACGCAACATTTTCGTGAACAAATAAAAATATGTTTGCATCGTCATAGCTAATGGCTTTCTTTCGGTAAGGCACAATGATAATTTTATTATAAAAAAAAAGTAAAAAAAAACCGTTATTTGTCTATCCGTGTTATAATCACGTCGGCTTTTACTTACGAACTAAGTAAATCCAACCTGTCGAATGAAAATGGTGCTTCAAAGATATTGAATCCACTTGAAACACTTCGATAGATATTCCGTAACCTCTCACAGTTTTATCGAATTCATTACCAATATACTTCGATCTACTAACGCCCTAGAAATTCTTGCTCTTGTAATTTCACTGGTGCCAAATGTACTTAATTTTTTATATTGACAAAAAAGTATAAACGAAAAAAGTATTCATTAAAATGTCGCAAATGTCAAAACCCTCTCGGAATTAACTTTATCTCAACGGTTATAAAAATAACACCGTAAGGCTGCATTCGCGACAACGCTTAGTCATTTGAGCGAACGACGTAAAAAAAAGTATTATACGTCCTATTGACTTTAAGTCAATAGGAACTACTTACACTACGGAAAATTGGCACATAGGAGCTTGCAATATTTCGGAATCAAGTAAGTCAAGATCGAGCAATTTCTCACCGTACATCTTTCGCACAAGATTTGACTTTCTTTTTTGCTGCCTTGTCGCGCAGACTTATCGAAATTGTGAAATAAAAAGAAAAGCAAAAAAAATATACACTAGAACGAAGTTTCCTGTACGTTTTCCTTGACTTTGACGGAGTTTAGAGTGGATTCGCTCAGCTGTTTGTGCTTCAGTGTGTGTTTCTGCCGGAGCTCTTCCACCCTAAAGTTGCTCTTGACGGATCGTTTGGAGTCGTGGCGTTGCAGACTCGTTCCCCGCTTTCTCGGCGACGTTATCGCCTCCTCGATCTTCTCCGCCGAATTGTTAATGCTGTTCGTGCTACCGGACGCGATTCCCGAGGTGTCGGAGGTCGGATTATTACCGTCCAAGCAATGCAAAAGACTGTCCGACAATTCCTCCTCGTTGAAGATATTCAAATCTGACTCGGATTGCTCGAAATCGCCGGTGCGCGAGGTAAAACTCAAATCAACGGGACTGGCGGTCAAAACGCTTCGAGACAGTAAATATTCTCTGAACGTACTCGTTATCGACATCGAGCATCGTTGAATCGTCGTTCCGCAATCGTCGTCCATAGAAGCGCTGAAATTCTTCTCCCTTGCCGTTCTGTTAGGATAGTTCTCCTTGTTCTCGCGTGTTACGTTATTTCGCCCCTTAACACCCGCGGAAATCGTCTCGCTCGACATTCCTTCCGGTATGTGCGATTCTTCCAGTATCGATGCGCAGTTATTGCGGTTCATCAGATCTATATTCGAGCCACGAGTGTGACTCACGCTCGAGGCACTCTGAGCGAAACTGTTGTTATCCAAGGATGCGAGATTGCAGAGATTCGAGCCCGATACCATCATCACAGGCTTTCGGGATCGCGGAGTCATCATTGTTTCCTGTTAAAAACGTTTCTTTTTTTACATTTATCGTCAAACAGATAAGATAGAAACAATTAATTCGTGCAAATGCATGAAAAAAATGTCAATCTTCAAACACAATGCAGAGTTAATCGGCAACACAGATAGCTTATTTATTTAAAAGTGCAGTCAGTCATCGCTATTGAATGCAGGTACGAGCGGTAAATAATAGTACATTGCGATACGACTGCGAAAAAAACTGTTTCTGACGAGGTTGAGTTTGCAGCACGAGGGGAAGGTCAGTGTTGCAATCACACGAGTTAAGAAACAGTTTTTCGCAAGAGTGACGTACAACATTTTATTTCACAAGGTGTGAAAATAGGTGCTTTACGCACGCGAAGCGTGCGTAAAACCGCAATTTTCGCTCCGAGTGAAGTAAAATAAATTAAAAAATGGTAATAGAGGCATGCGTACCTGCATAGCTTTGCTCATCTTGGTCGTGCTTTGCGTAATCGGGCTCATGCTCTTGTCGCTGCTGGTTATAGGCGTCAGCATGTAATCGCTGTTGGCCAAATTTCTTCTCAGTAGATCCGAAGGAGTGGATGTGTGCGCCGCGTAGACATTCCAAAATTTGTTCTTAACGATCGGGGACGCGTGAACGATTGTGGCGGACGGATCGTTTCTTCTTTCCGACGAGGAATCGTTATTGTGCGAGGATCGCGTTTCCCTCGTCGCGATCCTCTCGTCTTTCGTTTTCTTGGGAGTGAAAACAACTTCGATATTCGGTCTTCTGGACACGACGAAGACGGGGTCGGAATTTTGACGCACCAAATCGTTTTCCGATTGGCCGGAGAGGTCGCTAAGATCACGCGACGAGTACAAGTCCGGCGGTTCGCTGTTGTGTCGAGAGAGTCGATCTTTCACGACCGAATCCTCCTTGATTCTTTCGAGATGCCCATCGAGAGGTCTCACTTCCAGCGACTCGGTGCTCCCGCGATGAAGTGTCGCGCTTGAGTCCTTGGGTGTCGCGTAAATGTTCGAGCCCGAAGTCAACAATATATTTGATCCGGATGTGACGAAAATATTCGCACTGCTTGCTGCGGAGTCGTTTCCCAATCGTTCCGAAGCTTCGCGGACTTCCAAGTTTCCCGGGCTCTCGAATACCTCGTCGTTTCGCTCTTCGCTGATATTAACGAAACTCATCAGTTGCACGCTGACTTTCGATTTGTAAGAATTGAGGGTCGGAGTGTCCAAACTTCCGGTACTGTTGCTGAGACGCTTGATCTGCAGAATATTGTCCGATTCGAGTGAATTGTTGTAACTGTCGGTACTGAGCTCGTCGTCCGATTTGCTGAACAACGCTTTCGACGGCAGTGTCGATTTTTCAATGCCAGCGGCGCCGTAACGCTTCTGTTTGTAGTAAAACGTGCAAAAACATACGAGCGTTAGTTATTAGTCACGTTTCAACATACCCTTGCAATTATTTCGGTTTCATCGGTTAGAGATTTTTAGTTCGATGCCCTTAGCGTTATTTATTCGCGATTAGATTGAACAAGTGGCGATGCAATACAAAAAAAAAAAAAAAAAAACTTATTAGAAAAATTAATGAATGCATCCTCTGCTCAAAATTTTAAACGAGGTTTGGGTTAAAAGCGTTAGAGACATTGCGCGATTACTTGAAGGATTCTTACCGCCGAAAGTATATTTTCCTCGCTGCTAGATCGGCTCATGTTCGAACCGATATTGATGTCGATTAATTTCTTGTGTCCCAACAATTTCTTTTGAAATATATGCTTCTTTATGGAATCGCCGAGACTCTTGGTGCGATATTGCTTTACGTGTCTCGGTGTTCCCTGACCGTTTTCCTTGTTGAATTGCTTTACGAGCCTGCGCTTTTTCGCGGATTCCGGCATCGCTTGGATATGAGCGTAGAGCTGGGCCAGAGCCGCTTGAGTGTCCTGCGTCGAGTTCGCTTTCGCCGTTAGCTTGTGGTCCACGAAACTGAAGACCGTGTGAGCCGTGCCCATGGCATCCGACATGGATTCGTTTAGCTGTAAGGAAGTAACGGATACAATTAATCAATCAATCGATCTGAGTTCTTGCGAATATTCGTGACTCACGTCGTTTTTGTTGGGACTCAAGAGCTTTCGTTCCTGCTCGACCCAGTACGCCCGTATATCCGTCGCCAATTTCGGGGGAATCTCAAACAACTCGACACCTTTTCTTATCATAAAAGCGACCAATCCCGAAAGATGCTGCGAATTAACGTGAAGAGCTTCCGGCGATAATTTTCTCGGACACATCAAGTGGGGCGTGAAGAGAGTAGCGAGCGTGTCGCAATTCATCTTGTTGCTGCTCTCGAAGGCCGCGGTTTTGTTCAACAGACTCAGGAGGTGTCTGAGCAAGGTTCTGTTGATCGGTGGCAGGAGCAACAGTAACAGCTGCAGCGAGCTCAGGAGTCTCGATTCATTCGCGATCGTGTCAACGGTACAGAGCTCTGGAATAATCGTGCAAATTATTTGTATGAAATTAAATTGATATTTAAAAAAAATCATTATAATACATTATAATTATTTTCGTTATTAACCGTGCATGGTGAGACTCGCGAATGAATATTCAGTCTTGATTTTCACAAGCATTCCATTTACGGTAGTCCTTGCGTCACGTCTGATGCCGCCTAAGTTTGAGAGAGGGATAAGAGAGAATTACGAACACTTCTCGATCGGAAAAAAATCTGAAAAAAATCAAGCCTATGGAAGGTGCAAAAAAGATTGTGCATAAAAAAAAATTCCACAATGTTATCAACAAATTACTGAAATTAAAAATGATGCAACAAATTACCCGGCAACCTAATTTTTTTTTCTCATGACAATGATTTGTTACTTTTTGTGAATAGGTGTGGATTTTTTCAGAATTTTCTGCAATGTTTGAAAATTGGGTTTTCTTTATGTGAAAATTTGTTTAAAATGGCAATCTTCAAATATTGCATAAAATTCTGAAAAAATTCATACGTATTCAGAAAAATTGACAGATCATTTTTGCAACTAAAAAAATTAGGTTGCTGGGGAATTTGTTGCAACATTTTTATTTTTCAGTAATTTGTTGAAAACATTTTGGAATCATAATTATGGAAAAACAATCTTTTCAGCATCTTCAATATGCCCAATTTTTTCAGATTTTTATTCTTATCAGAGAAGTGCTTGTAATATCTCTCATTCCTCTCTCGAACTTAGGTGGTGTCAGACATGACGCAAGAACTACCTTAAGGTGTTTAAAGAACAAGTCAATAGTCCTGAGCTACGAATAACTCGAGCTCAGCAATTTTTAAATACATATATCTTTGTACTCACACTATATGATAGTTATAATCATATTCTTTTAAATTTATAGCTGTTGAAAATCTGTTAAAATGTATTTTGATTTGATTATATTGGAAACTTCTGTTTGCTAGTTTCCAATTACTGAAACTTTTTTGATATATGATAGGCTCACAATTTCTCTTGTTTGTAACGTATTCTTATCATTGTGCGAATGGAAAAATCCATTGAATAAAATAAAATTAACTTAAAATTATCCAAAATTCTCTTTCGACATATAAATTGCCAAACTATTCTCAGAGACTTTAAAAAATTACCGGCTATCTGACAGTGAGCCGGGTAGTGCAGTTCCGTCAGCAGAGGCTCCGGAAGCTCCGCCAAAAATATTTTCAGCACGGAAGCGCAGTCGTGAACGCTGTAAGGTCCGTCATCAAGTTCCAGCGGAATTCCCTGATAAAGAGCCGCTTTGAGGTCCTGCTGCCTCGTCAATTTTCCCGTTCTCCTGAATATACCCTCCTGAATAATACCTGCAAACATAAGATCCCGAGAATAGTAAATCAATATTAACGAGTCGTCATCAACTTGATGCCGTCATAACTTTTCCAAATTTCCTACTTTGTTCCTTCGATAAATATTCTATGAGTTGCTTCACTTGATTTATTCCCTCTGGCGTCAAAGACGCGCCGTCAGTGCCTCTCTGAAGATTCATCGTGGACTTTGGTTTCTTGGAGAAGCTCAGCAAGCCCCACTTCTTTAACTTCGCCTTCTCCGCCACACAGTCGTTGCTGAAAGTAAGTCAACACCAGGTATTAACGAATCTATCGAACGACAAATTTTGTTCGGCCTCGAAAACATCGTCGCCAATTAATCGGGCATGAAAGCTGCCAAAACCCGCACGGACAAAAATCAAAAACAAAAATGAATTTCTTACTCCTCGGTGTTGAGATCCAACTCGAAGGAGAGATGCATTTTGACGAGGGTCAAAAATTGTTCCTGATTGACCTTTCGCATTCTCGAGGCGAGTTTACCGTCGACCCCTTCGTTAAAATCGTCCATCTTCATGCTGTCGAGATTTTGATCAATTTGACATATTTGAACATCGGCGATGCCGCACACGCACACACACGCCCGTCGGCGACGGTTATGTCCGCTCGCGAAGCTTCTCTCACAAGAGCTTCGTTCATTCACGCGTTGAAACTTTCATCTTAACTTGTACCGGGCTCGAGGGCTTCGACTTTTAACGGGAACGCGAGTTTTTTTGTGCTCACAAACAAAACTTTTCTCGAGAACCGAACATTTTTTTACCACCTCGCGCACTATTTATTTGGCCGGCTGACCCGCTGACACCGATATTTAACTATGAAAACGGCTGTCACGTGACCCGCGCAGAGTTCGAAAACACAATTGGCGAGAATCCTACCGTGGCGCCATCTCCGAGACAACTCGGAGTAATAACCGAAGACGGTGTCGAGCGCGTTGGACGAAGCTGTTTTCTGGTCTGGGCAACTTTTGCGCTACCGTCGAACTGGCCTTCTGCTCTCCGTGCAGACAACGGGCTTCGTCCGGAGACCAATTGATTTTGCAATCGCGACAGAATCCGTCGGGAGAACAACACACGGCGATATTCACGATGCTGCGTCAATTGTTGAGACCGTTCGCCCGTAACGTTGCCCAGCGAGGTAAATCCCACTCATACTTTGTAACTATTCAGTGGTTTTGTTTCAATTTTGCGTTGATATTCATTACATAATGCATTCGGTACCGCCTCGCTCGATACAACTGCAGATATAAGACTGTGCTCTCCGGTTTCAATTCGGAGACAATTTTGTAGATATTTTCGGTTGTTACGTAACGTTGCATTGTTCCATCGCTACTAATATTGATTTTGTACCGTGCTCGGTAATTTTTTTTACCGAATCGGAAAAAATGTATGCTGATATTTCCAAGTATTCTTGGGACTATCGCCGCGTCGTATGTTCTATGTATAACCTGAAATCTTGATCGAGAAGAGGTGCAGTACAGTTCTATAGATTGCGCATATGCACGATTTAAAAAAAAGAACGATTGCACTAAAGGTGATTTACATACGGCTTTTTTAATGCGAACACATAGGAACACTTTGCTGCTCACATTTCGAAATTGTAATCGCTTTGATTCTTATTTATCATACATTTTATTTTACATTGTGAGATGCGCAACGAACCTTTAAGCAAGGGCTCGGTGATTTCGGGCAAAATAAGCGTATCTTAGTCTGTGGTTTGTCGGTAAAAAAATTGTATAACAAATCCCATGGGATTGATTGCTTGCATCAGTGTTCCGATTATAATAAAATTCCCAGGTTTGAATATAACAAATTATTGGAGTAGAATTGAAATAACAATTTTTTCTTTGGCAGCCCACTAGCGAATTTTATTTCAATTTAAATATTTTCATTCATTTCAATGTCATGGTTGAAAATACTTTCTATTTTTATTTAAAAAAAGAAACTTGCAATTTTTTCACATTCAGCCCTATGGATTTTTTATATGATTGGAAAACTATCAAGAACAATAACTTAAAACAAATTTTCGTATTACAGGAGTTTAATGCATTTCAATATCATTCAAAATACTTTCCATTTTAGTATACTTAGTATTTAAAAAATGAAAATTTTATAATTTTGTTATGAAGATCCTGGAGATTTTTTATACACTGAAAAAAAATAGCACTGACAAGTAAAATTCGGTTGCGGACTGCCAAAGAAGAAAATTGCTAGTTCAATTCCGCTTTAAATTCTTACAATTCCATACGGAATTGAAGCGATAAGATGTAACCTTGACAATCCTACCGTTGTTGTGACAATATCATATGGAATTATAAGTTTTGAAAGTAGAATTGAAATTAAAAAAATTTGCATTGGCAGCCTGCAAGCAAATTGTTTTTCAGTATATGATCGGAAAATTATGAAGAACAATCACTTAAATCAGATTTTTAATATAACTTTTTTAGACAAAAAAAAACGAATAAAACATGCTTTTTTGCCTGCATTCAGCAAATGCTCACCTTAAGGGCATACGAAATATCACTGTCGGTAATGAAGACTCTAATATCACTTTATCAAGAATGCTGAAATTCTGATGTCCAATGATAATAAGTCCCATTCTAAAACTAGTAGAATGAAATTTTATTTTCATTGGACACCGATCTTTGGCACCCTTAAAAAACAATATTACAGTTTCGTATCGTCTTAAGGGGAAGTGAAATATTGCGGTAGGTAATGAAAACTGTAATGAACTTTTCTCAAGGGTGCTAATTTTTTTGTGGAAAAAGCAAATTCGAGCCGGACGCACACGGTAATTTCGCATCCGGCCCGAATTCATCTTTTTCTCAAAAAAATTAGCATCATTGAATAAAGTTAATTTGAAAATTGCAACTATCTCTCTCACACTCATGGCCCCGTCACGTGACGTTCAGTTCACCTTAATGATAGTGTCTTTTATATCAACGTGTGGTATTGTAGGTTGAAAAATTTGTTTGAAATAGGCGAACGCGCTTACCATGCACCAACGCACTTCAAGCGCGCGACAATGGACGAATTGCCGATACCTCAGGGGTCCTGGCAGCAGTACTACGACACGAAACAAAAAACGTACAATATGCAGCTCGCAGCTGGCGTAGTATATTTCGTGGGGACGATGGCCTATGTATGTATAAATTTTGAATATAAATTTTGGTTCGATTAATTTATATTCAAAAATTATTAACAATCAATAATTATGAGTGATAAGTTTCAAAACTATCAGAATCAACCGATCGATACTATTATGATTTAACTATAAAGCAAAATATTTTGTACTGCACAGATCATCAGCACTGGAGCGATCTACCTGAACTGGGCTCCACCCTCCCCTAAGGCTGCACAGAAGTGAACAACACAAATACGATCCGCGATTAATAATTTAGTGTCATTTAAAGATGATAAACAAAACTGTAATATACTTTAACGTTCGGCTACTTTATAATTGAAGGTCAATAGAAAAGTTTCAAACGTTTACGATTTTTATGAGAAAAATTTGCTTTAACTAGTCGACGCATTTGCTTGGTATGAGGAAAGTGTTTTTTGTTTTGTTTTTTTAACTAATGATATATAATCGTTAATTTTTATTCGTTGAGAATCTCCGTTCCTTAAAATTACACGATATATTCTGCGATAACGTATTCGATACGTAATGTACAGTCTGTTTTCATATTTTACAATGTTTATTGCGCGTTTAGGGGAGTCGGTCGTATCATTTCTTTTTTCGTATCAGTGAGATCGTGCTATTTCCGAAAAAAATTCCAAGATGTCCTGGATCGTGAATTCCAGAGTTACATTGCTGTCGGGATAGCAACGCTGAATCAATTCTTGGATGTTAACGTATTGCGCTATGAATTCGCCCTGCATCTCCCTCCAGACGACCTGAGAATTTAGTAAAGGTAATTTAATGTCGAATATGTTAAGGACTTCGATGTTTCGAATTTTTTTTTTTTTATTTTTTCCTCACCTGAAGCAAATTTTCTTCTTCGCAGAGGTGCTTCTCAACTTTTCGATACAAATGTTCCAGACCTTTTTTTACTTCGCGCGCTGGATATTCCTTGACGACTCTGCGTAGTTCTTGCTTACTATAAGCCATCTGATAACTTATCTCGGATTCTTTGACGCCGGCGCCTACTTTGGCTTGCACGCCCTCAAAGAATAGCTGAAATAATCGTTTGAATTTAATTAACAATTTCTTTTTTAAATATAAAATTCCACAATCGTTATACTGATGAACTTACGTTCAATTTTTCGAGTGGTCGACCGAAATATTGAATAACATATGCCTTCAAGGCGTCGTGATACTTCTGTTTTGCCTCTTTTCGTTCGTGATCCAAAACCGAAATTTTCAATTGCGACAGCAGATCGTACAGATGATGAAAGTTTTCTGCGAAGTTCCCGATAAGAAAAGATAAAATCGAAGTGACGATGAAATACAGACTATTTATTGGCGAATGGGTAAAAGAGACATACCCATTTTGATAACTTCCTGCGGAGTTTTGTGATGTTCACCGCTGTGAATGGTAATGGCCTCAAACATCGCGTCGACCAATTTCGTGTACCATTTTTCGAGATCGACTTTCCTATCGGAGTTCTTGAATATCTTCTCGGCGGTCCTAGCAAACGGTCCGAAATTCTCGACGTACGGAAGTATGCCGCACTTGTGTCGCCTGTTGACCTTTGTGTCGCGTACAATCGACTGCAATTGCGCCTGCATGAATTTGTCGAAGGCCCGCTTTACCTGAACGAGAGCCGAGGCAAAAGTCATTGAGAGAAAAGAGCCGGTGTCCTGGGCGGACATTACGTGCTGCGATAAACGTACGAGAACGTACATGCACCAGCTGGAAACATAAATTCAAACAGTTGTTGCATAATGTTCGATGGAAAAATAGTACATTTCGATACGAGTGCGAAAAAAACTTTTTCTGACGAGTGTGAGTTTGCAGCACGTGCCGAAGGCGAGTGTTGCAATCACACGAGTTCAGAAAACGTTTTTCGCACGAGTATCGAATAAAATTTTATTTCACAAGGTGTGAAAATTGGCGTTTTCGCAGGCAAAGCATACGCAAAAACTGCTATTTTCCCACCGAGTGAAATAAAAAATTGTTTATACATGGTGAATGAATTGCTCACAAACTGTCGATTTTGTCAAGGAACGATATGAAATTATTCAATTCGGGCTCCAGTGACGGAAATATTGCTGCCATCGTTGCACGGACTTCCTCGTTTATTTGTCTCTCTAATTTTTTACTCGCCGTGGAGGTCGCTGAGCCGGGGCTTGTTGCTCCGTTGCTGACGCCGTCGGACTCGTCGGTCTCCGCACTCTGCGCGAAATTGTTTATACCGATAAAAAATTAACTCGACTCCGTGGGAAAAGCCTCGGTTTATACGGGGCGTGTGTCGATGAGCTTATTGACCTTAGAAGGTGAGAGAACGATGTCCAACTGTAGAAAAGAGACGCAGAAGGCTTGCTCGGCTAGACAGACAGGCTGCAGTTGCGAGAGAGCTCGATCGAGCAGTGAATCGAGCAAAACGCCTTCACCCTGGGGCGCCCAAACTTCGCCGCTTAGCAGGCAAATCGGGGCTGGTGTTATTAAGTCTTCACCCTTCTGGCCACTCGATTTCGAGGAATTCGCTATACAAACAATACAAGAGTAACTTCAATCAGCTTCAATTTTCTAATTCATTGACTGGACCGCCAACAATTTTATGTATATAACCCGCAGGATGGACGGACGTTTAGAAAATACTGCTTGAATTAATCAAGATCGTTTGTTGACCCTTAGCCCTTTTAACTCTAATTTCGAATCTCTATATTCTCCACAATATTTTTATATCAAACCGTGCGGTCTCGTGCTGATGAGACGACTTTTCGCTTCCTCGAAGAAGAGCTTCAAATCTCGCTGATACAATTTACTCATCGTGCCCGTGTAGACTTTAGTCAACTGTTGAAAAGCCTTGTTGTCCAGTGCGCGAAGCAATTGCATCAACTCCGTGTACGGTTCGAGTTCTCGGTGTACGGCTTGATGCGTGGGTAACAAAAGGTCTCCCGTTGCCGCTGTCGTCTCACCAACATCGTTGCCCTGTTCGGGCATAATAAATAGTTTCAACGTTAACAAGAAAGCTTAATTTTCATGAAAAATATTTCTTTTTTTTCGCTATTGTCCATTGTTTTCTTCTCTCTTGCATTTTTCGATTATTATTACCAGATGGATGAATAAATTGTTGAGATGCCGAGCGACGATGAGGGAAAATTTAGCTCTCAGTTTGTCGAGTCGTCTCTTCTGCTCGTTGACCGCGCCCATTTTATCGAGGCCCGATGGAATCGACGAGGCTATCGCTTTGAGCAACGCAGCCCCTGCGACAGTCAGATCAGCTCGACCTCCCGGCAGTTCGGCGTCGTTCAATATTCGTTGCTCGTTGTTCGATATATCCAGTTGCGTCTTGAAACATAATTTTTTTTTTTTTTATAGGACCAATATTTACTCGATTCACAGAAAATAAAACCTATCTTGACACCAAAAAAGTTAATAAAAATACGATCGCGCTCACTATCAAATCATCGAGAAGATCCAGAAGAAGCTTCACATTGTCGTTCGCCGTTCTTATCTCGTGATTCTTCTGACGAATCTGCGCCATAGCCTCTCGTATCCTGCCGAGTGTCTCGTCGATATTTATCAGACGGGATTCGACGACCGATGCTTCTTCTATCGCCGCCTCGATTCCATTCATTAACTGCAGCACGCGGGGCTCCGATGCCAGCACTGATTGCACGTTTTCCTGTTTAATAAAGAACAATTTTAGGCGAAACAAAAAAATCATTTTCACAAATCATCAAAATCGATGATAGTGCCAAATCAATTCGTGCGTCGTAAGCTGAAGTCTTTTTAACTTTTATAATTCGTTATTCAGGAGCTCTTATCTTTATAATTTATTATATACTGATTGGAAAGGAAAAATTCGTCTAAGTAATAAATGATCAAATCATTAATTTTTTTTTCTGTTTTTTTTTTTTGCATTTTAATGCAAGCTGGCTTTACCCCGTCTAGAATAGACAAGTCTTTCGCGAGGGTCTCCATGAAGAGTTCGGCATTGGATATCGCGTATTCACAGCCGGCCATCAATGTAGCCAAGTCCGCAGCTTCCTTGGCTGTTATAGGTTGATAATCTGAGGTAATTACAGGCGTCAGAAGGTCTGTAAAATCGTACAAACTTGAGTAAGTAATTTTGAAGTAGACTTAAGGGGGTCCTGCTTTACAAGTCCTCAACAAAGCGTTTTACAGGATTTTTTGTTAGAAAAAAAAAAAAAAAACAAGTGAGCCCAGTGAATTTCGAGGTATGTTTTAATGTATATTTCAACTGTACGAAAAAAATTGTTTTAACACAAAACAAAAAAGTACTGCATAGGTATTGGCCCACTGCATAATTATTGGTTATTATTTTTCTAAACTGGCTGGCGTGATAATAAAAAACTAAATGATCGATCGACTTAAAACAATGCTCATTCCTTTCAGTACTAAATTCTCTATTATGTGAACCTAAAATATTATTAAAAAAGTCTTTTTAAAGAATTTTATAGCACGTTAAAGTTGTTTTTTCATTCTCAAAAACACATTTTTCTGTTCAATCCTGAATAAAATTATGATTTTTATTTTTCCTTTTCCGAAGTTCACATAGAAGAAAAATATGTAACAATTGAAGATATATTTGATTTTTTTGTTTCTGTCAAGAATTACGAGCTGCATCTTTCGCACCAATCGAAAACTACTGTGCAGTAAATCGGCCAATACCCAAGTAGACAAGCACCATGAAATTGTGTCAATAAGGCACAATAATTGCAAAATGTGCAGCACATGCCACAAATATATGCACTTGTCTATCTCCGTAACTACGCAGGAATTTTTTATTTTGTATTAAAAAAATGTTTTTGTACAGTTTCCAAATATACATTACAACATTACTCTAAATTCACTGGGCTCACTTGTTTTCTTCCTCCTAAAAAAATATCTGAAAAACCATTTTTTTAGGCCTCGTAAAGCAAGATCCTGCTTATATAAAAATATATATATATATATAATATGGTTCTGGGAATTTTCTCAGTTTTATCTAAGATACATGCTACACAGTCCCACAATAACTGCGTGTCTATCGATCTTTTTATCTACTGTTACCAGACATGTAAGAATTGCCCGTAACAGGAGTATTCATGTTACCTGGTGTCAGCGTAATACTGTCGCTTTCCTTCAGCGAAGTCGGATCCACAAGCCAATCCTTAGGAATATTTTTGAACTCAGGCCGCTGCGGCAAGCCGCAGGAGTACGTGTAAAGATTGCTTATGAATGTTCGTCGCTCCTGCGCTGCGGTGGCTGTCCATTTGTAAACTTTGTCTATGTGGAGCTCCATGTCCATCGAGTCGTTGTTTACACCGTCGACGGTTTGTATGTCGGTGAGCGACCACGATTGCTTTTTTTTGTATACATTCTTGTCGTTCTTCTTGACTTGATAGAGCATCAAGGACGAGCTGGGACTGTCCGTCGACGTAGCGAGGCATAGAAAACTTGTTTTTTTCCTCTTGTAGGCTTTGCTAACGAAACAAACGCTCAACAATTTTTCGTCGCTCGGTGTGAAAACTTCGCGCTGAAGTGTGTGTCGGATCGCCGCCATTGTCCGCGGTCCGGCCTACGTCGACTTTCGACGATTGAAAAACAACTTAACCTTGTCGACCCCGATCTATCGCTATTTCACATTAAAATCATCGGCGAATGTCAAATAAGACATATTTGAGTATTTTTAGGTTATGTTTGGAAAACTCCCCCGGCCATTGACAATGAGCACTGGGCATGTGTATATAAAACACGGACGGTATACCGGTGGAAAACCAATTGTCTATCGTCCGTCGGATAGTGTTGCGAGAAAACGGTACAACTCTTTGTAACATTTTTGTCGATAAATGTGCACTGCCTTACCCGTTGTTACGACAGCGTCTCGAATCGGCAAGGCAGCTACCTACTGTCGAACACCTTTCATAATGACGATACCGCAGATATTACTGTTGATAAACAGGAAGACTTGTCATGAAAGGAAATAAAAGAACAAACTTTATACCTTCTTATAGATATTTGATGAAGACATTACCGAAAAAAATGTTAATATCCGCGATCAATATGATATAATAAACAATTCTCTCAATTCTCTCAATTCTCTCAATTCTCTCAATTCTCTCAATTCTCTCAATTCTCTCAATTCTCTCAATTCTCTCAATTCTCTCAATTCTCTCAATTCTCTCAATTCTCTCAATTCTCTCAATTCTCTCAATTCTCTCAATTCTTTCAATTCTCTCAATTCTCTCAATTCTCTCAATTCTCTCAATTCTTTCAATTCTCTCAATTCTCTCAATTTTCTCAATTCTCTTAAGAGCATGTGAAACACCTTTCCGAGTGTGTCGCCCTTGCTTCGCTGTGAGCGCCACTGATGCTATCTCTCTCGCACTCCATACTGTTTCACATGCTCTTCATTCCCTTTATTCCCTTGTTATGTCGATGGGCTATATCAGACGAACATTTAGACTATGCTTACACACCCACTTACGACTTCAGGTCATGATGTGACGATGATATTTATCCAGCATACAGTGAAAGGAAGCTACTTGTTCGCACTTCATTCGACCCCTCGAATTCGATGTTTACGTCCCGCCGTCTCCAATTCGAGTGCTTGCACCGTATATTTCCATGTTCGTACAGGTAATACATTATTTCTTCTTTCTTTTCCTTGCGTCTACACAAATATAGAATGTAAATGTGTGTTTTGTCCGATATGATCCCGTATATGCGCGACCTTTCTATCGTCGTCCCATATAGGTCATCGTGCCAAGGATACGAGATGCTCGTCTTCGATTCTTTCCTCGTCGTTTCTGCTGCTCTATCATTTAGTCCCGCTGACAATTAACCGTCCCGGTTGCCCCTCGGGCTAAAAGACATATTGCGGCAACAACCTCTTGTACGATTTTATGCAAGAGGCTTTTGTCGCGCCGGCTCGTTACGAACAATGGCACTGCCAAGACCTATTACGATATTTCTGCGCCACCCATCTTCGTAAGCGAATCATTTTTCGTTCTCCTTACGAATGGGCCCTGCTATAAAAGCAAAACATACATATAATTTTATATACATATATATATATAAAAATAGCGACCAGCGTTTACCAGTCAACGTACAATTCAACGAACTTATTGCACAGCGTAAATACATGATTTCAAATTATAATTATTTAATAACCGGTCTGAAGACTTGCAATCATATTTCTTTGCCCTAAATAGTTTTTAGATTAAGTGAAGCTGCAATGAAGAAAATGTCTGTGCTCAAGAATGTTTCTTTATAATGGCATTGAACATTGCAGCACCAACGTAAAACGAGTATTGTTTGAACAACTACTGCCCACACACCGCGCCACGAAGTCTCCAGCGTTCTCCAGAAAAGAATTTATTCGATCGCCAAGCCGAGTGGGACAGATGGAATTGCGCAACATCCCTCATTGACAAGTTGAACGACCGGTGTTCATCGGCGCCGTTGGTGGCGTCGCCATCGTTGTATTTCCCGTATCCGCCGGGTTCTCCGGTCGGGCGAGTTTTTTTTGTCTTATTTTTTTTTTGCGGACAGCCAATGACACAAAAACTGCCTATGACGGTAGTCTCGTCGTATGCCGTTCCATTCTCACGTGCCGAACGGGATGGATAGCCTGTTACGTGGAATTCTCGACTATTCCCGTTCTGTTCTGACGTCGAGCTTCATCGGAAATTCTTTATACTCTTTGTTGACTCCGATCTGTAGTGCCATCGATATTTTTTCCTCAGGAGTTCAAGTTCCTCTTCCTTTTCATTCACAGCGTGAATATTCGAGGAATAGTATAGGCGAGACTGAACAAGTTCTTTGAGTCAGTAACTATAAAGGTTATTATTAAAGCCAGGATGACAATTTTTGTTAAATAAGAAATACCCAACTGTGAATAAATAAATATACGATCAAGTGCTTTTTTTAAACGAAGTTTGAAATTCTTCCCGTTTGTCGAGTCGAGCAACTGTAAAGGAATTTGACCCAAAGAGAGGAATTTTTTATAAGAAGTTTATAAGGAGTGTAAAAAAAACCCAACAGAAATAAATCGACGTTCGAGGTTTTTTTTTTGTTGTTGTTTATATGGAATTTTAAACTATGAAGAAATTAAATCTTGAAGATAGGTTTTTGGAATGTAATTCGTGGCTATGAAGAAATTGGATCATCGGGCAATCGGATCGGGACAATTTTTTCCCATTTGCCGAGTACTGCTTAAATCGACGTTATAGCAAAACAGGACGTGCCATTGAAGGCGTTCAAGGCATCGAGCGTAGCCGCATGACTGTAGCACGCCGAGCCATGGAAGAAGGAGAAGGCCTCTTGGACAGTAGTTAAAGCGGCTCGTAGTTCGCCGGGATACCCTCGCGGGCCATTCTCGACGATTCGCTAAGGCTCCTAAACTTATCCTTCTCACTTTCACTTCGCCCATCTCACCGAGCGAAGGTTCTCTTCCCGCTGCTTCTCGATTTGTCAGATCCCCAGTGCACCGTCGGTCGACAGACGGTTCGGAGCTCAAACCACTTGCTTCGTTAATCTTTAATCTTTGTCTTACGAGCATTTCTTTTTGGTATTTTACTCATCATGGACTACCGCATAGCGAAGATGTTTCACCTTTCACTGTTACTCGTCAGCGTCTTCTCTCAAGACGTCTTCGTGAGTATCTCCGAATAATTATTCACATAATTGCAATCGTTACCGCACGAATTTGATTATTATCATATTTTTTTTTTATTATTTCGATATTCAAACTATCATTAAATAATTGTGTAATAATTATCTCACTAACTCAAATAATTGAGTTCATGTAATTATTTGGGTCTCGAATTTCTTTTGAATTTACAGAACACGATGCCACCTCCGGTAAACACAAATTTCTCGTGCAGAGGTCGAGACACCGGTTTCTACGCGGACGTGGAAACAAATTGTCGCGTGTACCACACGTGTGACGACCATGGCAACAAATTCACGTATTACTGTCCGGCGGAAACGGCCTTTCGTCAAGAGGCTCTCGTGTGCGATCACGCGCACCTGGTCGATTGTGCCAGAGGTCGAAGAATCTCAAGTTTGAGTTCCGACGACGAGGCGCGCGAGGGAAACGCGCATGCGCGAGCGGTAAACGACGCGTCAGGATCGCTCGGGAACCGGAAGTCATCGAACGCCGACGCTCCGCTCGGCGAAGCGAGGAACGCAGGCGGAAGAAGTTTGGACATCTTTCAATCGGCAAATTCCAATCCCTCTTACACAAGATCGTTCAGGATAACTGCGGAGCCGCGTTCGCAATCTTCAACCCCGAAATCCTTCAAACGCAAGCAACCGACTTTCGTGCTGAGCTCCAGTGTCTTCCTGCGTGACCGCGTGAACTTTCAAAAAACCTCACCGGCCTCTCAGAATAATCGCGTGGCGACTGAGAGTTCGAAGAGCTTCGGGAATCCGTCGGATTATCAGGCTCGAAAGGCCGACAAGAAAGAAAACGAAGGAGAATTTTTCACAACGACCTTCAGACCCTTCGGCGCAGACTTCAATGTCACCGGGAACTTCCGGTCTCCCAGTGAGGACAAAACCGGAGGTTTTTCTGGGAAGTTTGCGTCCCCGTTCTCAACGACGACCTTCAAGCCGTCCGGAACAGATTTCAAGGTCAAAGACGACACGGCGAACGTCTCCAGGAACGCGCAGAGTCCGTCGGGTCCGCAGTCACGTCGTTTGGACACCGAGGAAGGAAGTATGGACGGATTTTCAGCAAGTAAATTTTCGACGTCGAAATCCACGACGACATTCAGACCCTTCGGCGCCGGGTTCAAGGTCAAAACCGGTACCGGCGATGCTCCCGGCTACGGAAAGACGAAATTCGAATACCAAGATGACGGCAAGAGCGACGGAAGTGCCGGAAGTAAAGTGCCATTTGACGAGGAAGAAAGTAATGACCGAAAAACCGGTGATCTCTTCCAGTTCGAAGGCAAGGGAAGAAACGACGAGGGAGGAGCCTTCGCTGATAAATTCGGGGCTCCACGATTTGACAAAGATTCCGGAAAATCGAAAACCTCGGCAAACGAGCGGCCATCCTTTTTCGTCGATGGCAGCCATTTTCCTTACTACGAGACGTTGCGATCCATGCAAGCTGGGAGTAACAAATCTTCACCGCCAAATTCATCGACCGTGAGATCTTTCGTTTCCGCAACAACCTCGGCTCCCGTAGTGACGGCCGGAACGGAATTTCCGGTCCACGCTTTTACCGGATCGCTCTCGCCGTTGATACCGAACGAACTGGAGGACGATCCTTACTATCCGAGGCGCTCGACGACCACGGAAGTTTATTACAAGCTGAGCGATCGGGACAAGATTGGCAACAAGCTTTTCAGATTTTCCACCAGAAGACCTTGGCCTGGAAGTCTCGATTTT
The DNA here is from genome assembly GCA_917499995.1 of Ichneumon xanthorius. NCBI lineage: Eukaryota > Metazoa > Arthropoda > Insecta > Hymenoptera > Ichneumonidae > Ichneumon > Ichneumon xanthorius. The sequence goes on from OU824201.1 coordinate 23,466,231, forward strand.
GAGATACCGGAAGTACTGCCGGATTTGAATACTCTGGATGACCTCGTCGACAGAAGAAAACACTTTTACATTCCGAGAGTCAAAACTACATGAGTCAATGAACTCTCCCGGCTCTCAGTTACGAGTCTTTAATATTGTTGATATATTTTTATATTTTATGGTTGAAGATAAGAATAAATTTGTACATTGATGCGAAGTCACTTTCAGAGACTGCTACAAATCTGAACCTTTAGACTGGAGAGCTCGGAATAGTCTCCGGTGGGGTGGACAGCGTAGAGAGTGAGGATCATCAGTCCTGGCAAATCTATCGACTGTCCGGAAAGATCGAGCGGACCGAGAACTGCGTTCGTTCTGGTCGGGCATCTCACTCGCGCTGCGACGATGTTTCTGCATATCCAAATTGGCAATGAAAAGAAAAAGTCAGAAATTGAAATGGTTATATCGCTTTCTCATATTTTATTCGCAAAGCTTCTTCTATGAGGAAGCATTGCCTGTATTGTTGACTTCCTCACAGAGGAAGCTTCGCAAATAAAGGAACATTATGAGAAAGCGATATCACAATTTTTATTTTCAAGTTTCATGAGTAAGCGATATAATAATATCAATTTTCAAGTTTTATGAGAAAGCGATATGAAAATTTCAATTTTCAACTTTTATCAGGAAGCAATATGAAAATGTCAATTTTCAACTTTTGTTCAACGTTAGACTTTTATGCAAAACGGCTGGTCTATTCAGGTTCCACGTTTAATAATAATATACCAACGTTGCGCTTCACTTTGACGCATCGTACTCGGCGCGTAAAATACATGGAATTATGCGCTCCTAATTTTTCTTGGCACTTACCATTCTTGATCAAGAAATCCAAATGATACCTCGTTATGTAGCTTTTTCAATCACGTCATATCCATAATTTTGTGTATTTATTTTCGTAGAACACGATAGGGTTTTTTCGGCGTTGGCATCGGGAAGCAAAGAAATCGCTGTTTGAAAATCCGCAAAATCACTCAAAATTCCCGATAAACTTTTTCGTTAGTCATCGCTCCAGGACTGCGTTCCATGTATTTTCTCACGCTGATCACGAATCTGATACTCATTGTATGCGTAAATGAATATTTAATGAGCAAATTGCGTCGAAAGTAAAGTACTAATTTTTCAGGAAATTTTAAAAATTCAAAATGCATAGAATTAAAACGGTTCGATCGAGTCTCTCGAAATTTCAATGAGATCATCGGGTGAGCATATTAGATTTGTGTATGAATTTTTAGCCAGATAACTAAAAAATGGTGAGTGCTAGAGCGCGAACCGGCATTTTTGATGAAATAAAAAATGGCGTACAAAAAAAACCACTGCAAATTTGTAAATAAAATTTTGCAGAGACATTGATTATTAATCACACATACCGTCTGTGAAATTTCAGCTTGACCGGTCGAGGCATGCTTCAGTTATAGCGGTTTGAAGTTTTCGCGTCTGATTCACACGCACGCACGCACGCACGCACGCACGCACGCACGCACGCACGCACGCACGCACGCACGCACGCACGCACGCACGCACGCACGCACGCACGCACGCACGCACGCACGCACGCACGCACGCACGCACGCACGCACGCACGCACGCACGCACGCACGCACGCACGCACGCACGCACGCACGCACGCACGCACGCACGCACGCACGCACGCACGCACGCACGCACGCACGCACGCACGCACGCACGCACGCACGCACGCACGCACGCACGCACGCACGCACGCACGCACGCACGCACGCACGCACGCACGCACGCACGCACGCACGCACGCACGCACGCACGCACGCACGCACGCACGCACGCACGCACGCACGCACGCACGCACGCACGCACGCACGCACGCACGCACGCACGCACGCACGCACGCACGCACGCACGCACGCACGCACGCACGCACGCACGCACGCACGCACGCTCGCACACACACAGATCCGGACATTTTTTCAAAATGGGCTTTTTCGATGTTTTGGAATATTCTGAACATATTTTCATTAAAATTTCGATTTTTTTCCAAAACAAAGCTTCCTTTATGAGGAAGTAAAATACATAAAAAAAAAACTAGTCGAAAGCATTTTCGAAATGGATCGGATGACCTATACCTATTTATGCGTACTTCGTAGCCACTAATCCCTCGGATATCTTTCGGCATATTCCAAGAGACCAAAAGACAATTGGAGATTACCCGAACGACGCGAAAATCAATTGACTCTGGTGTTCGGCGAATTTTGCCAAGAGGAAATTCTTCCCTTGCTTTCGGATTCAAACATTTTTTAGTCGCCGTTTGTTCTCCCTCGGTGCTCCGAGGCAATGTCGGACTCTTCAGGTACGCGTACAATCCACACTGATCGAAATCCAAATAGGGGTATCGAATACTAGGAGCGGTAAGATTCTTTGCGATCCTATCGATCCTTTCAGATCCTCGCAATTCGTTGGCAAGAACAGCAATCATGCCATCCTTGCTGCGACATTTCGATTGAAGGACTTGGACGGCTGCCATTAATCCTGAAGAAATAGTCGGGTCAACTGAAATAACGAGGGATTCGTCCTATCTAAAAAAAATCTATGTCACGAAATCCGGAAATGAAAAAAAAAAAAAAATTTGTTGTTGCGATTATCATTTCCCTCTTCACTGTGTTCCAATGCTGCTACACAGTGAAAAAAGTTTGTACTTTTTACAATAACTTATTGTCCAAACAACATTAGGTTTTACAAACAAAGTACACATTAAAATTGTCAATGACTCGGGAAATAAAAGGACGAGTTCGTATATTCAAATAGTGCGACAAACGAGTTTGTCACTTATTTAACAAAATTATTTTAACGAAATTTTGCATTCCTATTTTACGAAATTATTTTTTACTGTGTAACAAGTGCACGAACGAAACGAAAAATCTTACCAGAATGCGTGGCTCTTATCGGCGGTGGCTGTGAACACTGCAAAGCCAAGATCTGCTGGATGTCTTCCTCGCAGTAACAGGTTTCGAACAATTCCTTCAGATTTTCGTTTTTCGCTTTCACCGAGTCGATTTCGTCCTCGAGTTTCTTTGCCTGTTTATCGATATCTTTATCTGCTCTCTGAGGCTCAATGTTTCCAAGCTCGTTCGGTGATCGTGCATTGCGTGTTGCAATCGTTTTTTCTTCTATTCCCGAAGTACTTCCTGTTGACGTTCCACTCGATAATTCGCATGCGCACGAATCGCACAGCTCTGCGTACTCGCAATCGTCTCTGAATGGAATGTACCGGATTAATAACGCATTTTAACTGTTTTGTAATTGTTGTATCTTTGATTGCAATTGATTACAATACAAATTACCCCTTAATAGCGTCGCTGTGTTTTAAATTCCGTATTTCAGCGCAACCGCAGGAACAATCTTTTTCTCCAAGATCCTCTTCGATATTCTCGCAACCGCAGGTACAAATCTGTGTCAAGAAAACCTTCCATTGTTGTTCTTATAAGTACAATTAACTGTTATTCGTTGGGAATCCAACGATTTCAGGACAACAAACATTTTTCATAAAGTCTTATCGGTTTTGTTATCGGTAATTAAAATCGCATCAACAAAACCCACAATCGATTCCTCAAAAAATCCCCAGGACCGAATGTAAAAAATTGTAAAATGACTTCAATTTTGTTTTAATCGAAAAAACAAGAAAATTAATATAAGAAAAATGAACAACTCCTACAACTTATTAATATTTGGAACTCAGAATTTTTTAAACATCATAACAATGTGAAAAAATGGAACGAACAATCAATAGTGAGTTATTTTTTTACAATTTCTTTAACCTATCGTCAGAACCGCTTCCTTAAAACTCACATTTTTCTCTTCAATATCTTCATCTAACTTGCAAAACTCTACTTCATTCTCTCCGAAAAATTGCTGATGTTCGGAATATTCGTTCCTTGGCATTGGATCGTTTTTCTCTGTCCCTCGGTGACGGGGGCCTTGCTGATCAAAGTCTTCGACATTCGACTGCGGCACAACTTGTCTATGTAGTACCATTTGCTCTTTGGGTTCCCACTTCGAGCTGTCCGTCCTTCCATTCTCTTTCGCACTGTAGACCCACCGGCGCGCTTTGTCCTTCACATTCGAAGCTTCTTTCAAAGGACAATGATCGCGGACGATCTTACGATCGGGACTTTTATCGATCACCGATTTTTCAATCGCGAAACGATCGACTATGCACGGTTCAGCGACCCCCGGATCTCTAGTTTCAGCTTCGTCGTTACTTTCGTCAGTTCTTGCGACCTGAAACCTGCAATTTTTTAATGAAACCGTGAATCGATAAATGCACCATCCATTTAGGTCGATGAACGTTCTCTGCATGCCTTCGAGCTTTGTGACCTCTTTTTCGCGTATCTCCAACTCGAGGCCAATTGTCTTCGGGGCAGGGGCACTTTTCTTCGCATCTGTCGCAGACCCATTGTCCGCGTTCGTTCAAGCGATCACCACCCCACACATCGCAGTTGCACGTAGTCGTTTCGACGTTGCCCTGTCATCGTGTAAATTCTGTTACGTTTCAACGATCGCTAACAACGCTTGGCAATCGGCGAATCCATGGCCGACGGACGAGATGTTTCTTGCGCAGACGCCGGGCTTTCCAGGGCGCTGAGGTCTTTTAGAGAGTCTGCAAATGAAGATGACAGCTTCGTCTCGGATTGGTGTGTTGACTTTTACATAGACGATGACCCTAGAAAGCTCTGGAATCTGGCGAAAGTTTTTATACCACACTGATAAAAAAGTACAGTTGAATCAACTAAGATTCGGCCAGGGACGTTAAAATAAATATTTTGTTGGTCGAAATATCTTAATGACTCAAAAATATTTTGGTAAAGACACCCAACAAATTGTTGAACTAACCAATTTTTTTAGCTACACCAATAAAACATTTACAGTAGGGCCCCGCTTATCCGACCTTCGATTATCCGAGCCTCCGCGTTATCCGAGGAACCCGACTCATCCGAGTCCTCCGCGTTAACCGAGGTGTAAGCGCGGATAATACCAAAAACTCGGATAAAACGGATAAAGCAGCATTTCCGCGCGCGGAGTAGTAACTGCTATATTGTTGCATACCGGCTTAAACTTGTACAAGTTTGCTGCGTCTTTATATTGCCAGCTGTAAATACAACGCTTCCGATTCTAGAGTCAATGGTAGAACATCGCGATGTCTGAAGAAAGGAAAAAAGTCGTAAATTGTAAGTGGTGTATTATTTTTTAAACATATAATAGTAGTAGGGGAGAGCGGGGCAAAATGGGGCAACGGGGCAAAACGGGGTTTTTGGGCAAAACTAAATTTTCCAATCATTTTTGGATCGGGCAAGGTGGCAAAACTGGGCAGAAAAGCCTGATGTATCCGATAGGGCGAATTCGGGCATCCAAAAATTATTGGAAAATGACGTTTTGCCCAAAAACCCCGTTTTGCCCCGTTGCCACATTTTTCCCCGCTCTACCCTACAAGTTTGCATTGAGTATGTTATCCGTGTTATCCAAGTTTTTGCTTATCCGACCTACGCTCTCCTCACATTACCTCGGATAAACGGGATTCTACTGTAGTTGAACGTTCCTGCCCGAATCTTAGTTGATTGAACCGTATTTTTTTTATCAGTGCAGGACCGACCCGTTTACCTGTTCGTGGAAATGGAGACCAGTCACTTCGTGATGCGCGATTTCTTTCTGGCTCAGCTGACGCAACCTCACTGCGGTTTCCCTCATCTGTTCGACTAATTGTAACCAACCGCTTTCCTGCAAATTTCAGTCATCAAAGTTGTGAGGAAAATTTCAATCTATAACGTAATTTCAGTGCCTTCGCTGCGAGTAATCAAATTCTAGGTCATCGACCTGTGCTTTTTTAAGAGCTTTTTCGAAATCCTTTGCCAGACTATTCAGTGTCGACTCGGTAGAAACAATTTTACTTGAGCCCGGATAATCTCGAAGTATAATTTCCGGAGTTTTTACTATGAGCAAACCCTCTATCCTGTCATTAGATCTCTTCAATGTCTCAGTGAATTTTTTTTCTTGCTCGTTCAGCTCCTTTATAAACTCGATTTGGATTTCGTCACTCGAATTCGCAGCCGTCTCTTGAATTCGTTTTAAAGCGTCTAGACCGCAGCTAATCACCTCTGCCGATTGATCCATCGTGTAAACATTGTTGAAGTTCGCACGGTTAATAATTTTGGCATTCCATTTTTATGGTATGGTACAGTATCATTTTTATTTTCTTAAGTGCCAAGACAAGTGTTTGGACATTTTTTTGACATTTCTATTTTGTATTCTATTGCCACCTGAAGTGCATAACTATAACTCGTGTGTTGCTTTATTCATCCGTTTCTGCCGCTGGCTACATTTGAGATGAATGCCAAATACATTTGAGGTAGGGTATCGTTTACGCTGTGACAGGAAATTTTAGATGAAACATTTCTCGACGTGAATGCGCTCATTTCAACTCCTCGAACGCTAACGCAGGGAATCTATTTTGTCAAATATCATCGTCAATTGTCCGTCGACCGTCTTACAGCGCGGAAGCTCAGCCCTCGAGGAGTCTCGTCGATAGTTAGTTTGAAGAAATATTTTGTGTTATCGATTTGTCAAGAAAATAGAGGGGCGTTCAATTATTAATTGTCAAAAGAAAAGTGAATTGTGTATTCCGGAATATAATTGGATTAATCGGCGTTTGTTAAAATAGAATAAATTCATATTTCTTGCTTAAATTCTCTCTCTCCCTACCCTAGCAGACCCGACCACCGACCAAACCACCTTCGAAACCACCGTAGTGGTTTTGTGCAAACAGTTTACGAAGCATTTTTTTCGAAACCACTACGAGTGTCACCGCTCCATGAAACGCGTATTAAATGGTGGTTTCGACGGCGGGACGACGGAATATACCACCAATCACACCATTTTTTAAGGCGGTTAAAACGTACCGAAAAAAGGTTAGGTAATACTGGAAAAAATTGGATTGAATTATCAATATGAATTACATCAATTTAGGATATCATAGTACGCTTTTCAGACAATGAAAAACTTAACGACCTAAAATTGGGCTCGAATCCGGGACCTTACGCATGCTAGCTTGGAACCCTGATGCTGTGCTACCATTTATTATTTGAATTTTTTAAATTCCTAGCAAGATTTGAACGTAGCAAAAATTCTCTTATGTGAAGTGCACTGAGAAAAAGGATGGTATTTCCTACTATAACGAAAAGTTCCCAAAGGGGACGTCTATATAGATAGTTTCTGATAGTATACATTCAATTGATTAAACTATAATTATAGCTACAACTATAATTTTTGGTCACTGTCTATTTTTACATCTACTATGTAAGTTTTTCTCAGTGTGAATGGTCAATGAATATTTTACTTATTTTTTTAAATTTTTTTACTGAAATTATTACTGAAAAGAAAAGGTAAAAAATATGAGCCCTACGCAAAGGTTCTTTTTATTAGAATTTATTTTTACATGTAATTTACCTTCGGTTTATTTCTTTGGCCAAAATGTGTAATATACTGATGTATCCTAAAATTGATGTAATTCGTGATTATGATGCAAACCGATTTTTTCCAATATTAGTAAATCTTTTTTTGGGTACTAACCACAATGAAAAGAAATTAATGTTAAATGTTAAACGCTTTTCTTCGTGCCTCGGCTAGTCGTTACTTGTCTCGAATCTCAAAATCCCAAACGGTTTAAATTCCCGTCATTTTTTCATCCGATGTCTTTACCAGAAATAACAATCTACCGAAAGGCTAGAACCGCGAATGTTAATTCCGCCGATTGATCAAGGTCACGAAATACCATTTCCTCCAATTGCCGAAAAATGACATTTTCAAACCGGAAGACGTTTCCCCAGGATGATTTCACTTCCGGTCGAAAAATGACAGCAGCGCATGTATTTAGGATCACAGGATATACGGCTTAGCAACGATGGCGACATGCGTAAAAATTTAATAAAAAAAAGGCATAAAGTTCGAACTCGCGATGTTTCGACTACAGGTCACAAGGTTTAGTGTGCCTCACCAGAAATCGCTTAGAGAAAAGAAATGCATGTTTGCGGCTTACCTGTGTTCATTTGCGTGCTTGACTATTGGATAAAAGCTAAATTCGGCCCAAAACATCCTTACTGCACCATCTATATATCAAATATTTATATATAAATATCTATATATAAATAGTATATCAAATTTAAACACATGGGGTTTCTCCAACGTAGTTGCTTTGTGGCAAAAATGAGATTTGGCTATAATAAGGGATTTCCGGCGCAAATGATATGCTGGGTTGCATTTCGATACATTGATTTTCGACTGCCGCAGCGATGTCTTTTGTTTGTTGTGTGACGTTTACGTCGATTTGTAAAGTTTATTTAACGAACTACCAGCTGTAAATTCGTAGTAAGATAAAGTTATCGAATCGTGATTCAGTTCCTCGTTAATATTAAGTTTAAAAAAGCTTCGCGTGCATTTCTTTTATAAAATTGTTCAACCAGAAAGACGAAATTTTTTTTACCTTCACCGACGTAAATGGCAACCGCAGGCGTTGAAGACGATTTGTCTCTCGAAAAACGTAAAAATGAAAGAAACGAGCGAAGCAATTATTGGAAAAAAGTTCTAAGTCACTACGAGAGAAGGAACGCTTCGTTGGAAAGGAAGCAAGCTGCTCTAGTCGAACGTGTTCGATTCATGGAATGTGCTCTGCCGTCTCTCGTGATGGGCGCCGTTGTGAATACGAAGAAACTGACAGATTTGTCGACGAATAAAATTTCATCGCGCCGGCGTTGTTCTTCCTCGTCATTCTCATCAATGCACAAAAGTTCCACGAGTCTCGGGGGAACGTGTGAACATCGGAGGCGCGAGGACGATGACAGTGATCAATTAACACGTTAGGTATGATTTTATTTCTCAGTAACGTATGATCTATACAATCGTAAATACAGGTTTTTTTTCACCGTCTCCGTTCCGATGAAAATTACTTAACAGATAGAGCGATAAAATAGATTTTACATTAGCCTATAGATAATATTGGGCCCAGGCACAAAATTAGAGCAGGTTTTTTTTCGATTGCAAATCCACCTTTTTCATTCAACAATAGAATGAAAGCCCTCAAACGAATCGGCCGTTAAGGTAAAAGCTATTGTATTATCGTTAAAAACGAATGATCGACTAGAGAAATTATCTAAAGCCTAAGATACTTATTAGATAAAAAAAATTGTCGAACGCATTGCAGTACGTGTTTCAACGATCATACGTCGATCGCAGAACAGACTTTCGATTACACGTGTAATATACAATTGAAATAAAAAAAAACAAAGGATGAAGGAGAAACACTGCAAAGGATACAGGCTTTGATACAGATAATGATTTTTTTTTAACGCGAAAAATAAAATATCAAACTCGACGTTTCACACAAACAGACAAATACAACAATAAGTTCGTAGATTTTTTTGCTTCTTCCATCGTGGCGTTCGAGTCGTCTCGATTCGTTGGCTTATTATAATGATATCATTGAATTAACAATAATGAGTGTTTCGAAACTATTCGAGTTATTATCGTGTTGGGCCGAACAAGCTTGGGGCCTACCGTGCTTTCGTCGGAACCCTGCATTTTTCCGGTGATTTCTTCCTTACTACACAAATTTTGTACATTTTTGTATGCGCCTTCGTCGTCCAATTTCTTCGAATTTACTATCGACAATTTGTGTGATTAACGTTCCGAGCTTGTCAATCTCGTTTATCGCCCTTTGAATTGAACAAACATTAAATAACAACGATATAGAATTTTGATGATTTTTCCGAGTTGACTTCGTTCTTTAGCGGCAGGACATATAATCACTGGTCATCACTTGGGCACACCAAGCAACGCCAGTCTCATCGTCCTGCAATGAAAAAAATAATAAATCCAATTATATTTATTTGACACATTTTTAATGTTTGTTATTTTCCTTTTTTAAATTTTAAGTGACAATTACCTCATTGATGCTTTGATATCCTCGGCCTCGCGACGTAAAACGACAGTTCGTTGTTCTTCGATTACCGCGGGTAGCAAGGATGTTGGTTATAGCTTCACCGGCTCGCACTCAATGGTACCGCAACGAAGAAACAGTTAAACCTTCATCACCTCCATCGAAAGTAAACTACCTGCTGCAAAATATTAAACAATTAGTTTACGAAACGAATTTTATCGTCGACATTCCTTCTTGCACGCAGAAAAAAAATTTATTTGGTTTAAATAAATATTTATTTAAATTAAGTAAATACTTACTTAAATGAAGTAAATATTTACTTAAATGAAATAAATATTTATTTTAATCAAGTAAATATTTATTTTTATCAAATAAATATTTTACTTGTACCAAATAAACGATTGCCGTCAAATGCATAATTTTTTTGGGTGTGTCTTCGAAATTCCCCCGTAATTATGTTTCAGTTGAATTTCAGTCAAAAAGTACTGTAACATACTGTAAACGTAACGTCCAAGCGAAAGATTACTATCGTCGCGCATTCTACCGCCACAAGACAATTGAAGAAACAAAGTTCTGAAAAGAAGATTACCGAAGACATAAAATCTCGAAGACATCGCGATACTGATATCAACGACATTTACATTATTATGTACGGAATACAGAAGCAATATTACCATACTCTTCAAAAGCAACGAGTTCGATAATAACGTGAATTACAAATGTAACAGTGACATTACAATTGATATCCCATTAGAAACCTGCAGGAAAGCTGTTCAACAATTGTCAATAATTATTTAACCATTATAAGTCTAGCCTTCATTATAATGCAACGAATCATTAAGCACCATCACCGTAAGCATTGGAAATACGCTAATTTGTGCGCGGTATTAGATTATCCCAATGGAAACCGAGAGTTGTGCCGACATGAGAACTTCTTCCATTCGTCAGAAGATATTCATTGATGGTTCATTCATTTATATATCGATGCGAGTAATTCCACCGCTTAAGTACAGCTTCTAGTTTAGTTCCAACAGCAGCTTGCTATTCGAGTGAAGTTTGTTTTCTATTCGCGGTCGAAGCGGCAACTTTCGATCAACGAGCTGTGAAAAATTGTTCTCGACGAAGTAACTTTGTCGTCGTTTCAAATATACGAGTAAATTCATGAACGTGTAATAAAAGACACGAAAGAATAATGAAAATGAAGTACAGAGATTACAGAGAACGCGATGTACGTTATACACAAGCCACGTACCCGGACGATCTATGAGGGTGAGGTAATTGAGACGAAACAAACGGGAAGAAAACAAAAAAAAAAAAAAAAAAAATAGAAAATCTAAAGCTAAACTAAATTGCGCAGTGTGAAAGGTAAACGAGCGATTGGTTTTGTAGTAAGGCTTAGGCATTGTCGAGTATACTTTAGTGGATGGACAGATTGGTATGGTTTGATTGACTATTTGATTGACAGACTGACCTTTGGCCAGTCTCGAGGCCAGTTGCCAAGCCGCCGACGCTTTCGTGATTCGCCGTTACTGCGTTACTATCTTTCTCTCTCTTTTTGTTTCTATGAAACATACTTCGTATCTTCTTCAGACTCTAATGCTGTCCTTCGGGTCGTGGTCGATCCTTTCTTCGTCTTTTAGTTTGTTTTTTTTTTTTTTGGTTTTCATTCCATATCTTTATTACTCGCCGATTCTCGTCCCCGTTCCATTTCGCTTGTCCAGCTTGTGATGGGAAAATTCGATGACGTCTCAGATCCATCGACATATCGTGGCTTCGAATGTCTCGTCGTTCAAGACTTCCATTCCGTTCCTGCGTTGCATCTCGTTTCATCGTATATACAGATTTCGTAATACCGACCGCGAAGATGTCGTCTTCGCTGTACGAACTTGATAAGGTCACGAAGAATACATTTGTACAAGTGTTTCGCATTTTCTGGCTGTTTTGTCGCTCGCAACGTCAAGTTGCGATTCCGTCGACTCGATTCACTCGCAAGAAAACAGTGGGTGTTTGTGAGGTCTTCGACAATCGTTTTCGATGTCGCGTCGTTTAATTTTCATGAGCCGTGAAATGAAGATGATAAAGAACTTTGTCCCGACTACGGAATTCTACGAAAAAATGACGATGATCTTAAAGACTAACGAAGTCCCGTCACACCGACGGGCGAATAACTATACGCAAATTTCCGGGTACAGAACGTAATGGAGTCCATCGTGCCGAAAAACATATTTCCTCGGAGCGTTTCTGCTGGCTCGGCTGGTGTTGCCACCTTTAACATTATAACTCTCGGTGTTCCACGCTTTCACGACCCAACCCTCGCCCTCCCAATCAACCCTCTCGTCCCGCCTGCTTTCTCTAACCTTCTTTTCGAGCTCTGTCTCGTTAATGGTTACGCGAAGAGTTTCCGTCGGCTCGGGCGCAGGCCTTTCCTCTTCCGGCACGACGTGGACACGCGAAACCGTGCCGTCAGTTTCAGCTTTCGTCGCAGTCTTGACTTCGATATCTTCCGTAGCCTCTACGGCGATTTCCGGCGATAGATCGGCTGCTGGGACGGCTGTATTCTACAAAAAAGAAACAATTTTAGCTGGGTTTTCAACAAGATAGGACGACTTAAGGGCATGTGGTACAGACTCAGTCGGTAACAAATCGCCTTCCCTATTTTCTCCAAAACGATTGATACGACGAGCAAAAGCAAATTAGGTTTTCATACTTATATCTATTGACTACAAAAACCTAATTTCATTTTGGTCGAAGCATCAACCATCACGGAGAAAATAGGGAAAGCGATTTGTTACCATCGGAGTTAAACATTTTTTTAACCTACTTTACCGACGGACCTGGACAATTTTTCAGTTCCGACTTAGCATTGTTAATATGCTGCACATATGCGTCAAATCATGCAGCATTATGATGTTGACATAAACGTTTCAGTGTGTAGTCGAATTTTTATTGAAAACTTATAAGGAATTAATAAAACCGAATATTATAGTTTGGGAAAGTGCGTGAACGTAGTTTCACGATTGACATGCAGGTGGTTTGCATCGTGCCGTGTTCATCGGCTCTGATCACACTGATAAAAAAAAAATACGGTTGAATCAACTAAGATTCGGGCAGGGACGTTCCCTGCCCGAATCTTAGTTGATTCAACTGTACTTTTTTATCAGTGCACCCGTTGCAAGTCGATAGACTAAGTGATCGCAGTTTACACTATGCGTGATTATCTTTTCAGTGAGCAACTTTCCGACGTTTTTGGAATATTCGGAGATCTTCACAGAATCGGCATGCACGCCTTTTTGACGTATGTAAGATCTGGAATTTTTTATATCCAACAGAGCGGATGCTGTAAACATTTCAGCGGCCATGTTGGTTTCCGCGAAAGTTTATAATATTCGATTATCTTTATTTTTCGGAAGATTTCGACCGACATTCGAGTGCACGCCGAATCGTTCACGTTATTAATACAGCTCTGTAAGATTTGAAGCATCCCCATTTTCGTCGATAAAACAGGAAGGTCCAGCAGGCCCTTAAGGAAGAAACGGATGAAGATAACTTACCGACAATCCACTAATGGAAATTCCCCTCGGAGATTCCGCTTTCATTTCACAAATTCGATACTTCTTAGAGGTGCAGTTGGGGAACTGGAAAGATCCTTCCCTATCAGTTTGCGTCGTTCGGCTAACTTGCTTCGGAGTTTCCGTGGTCTTTTCACCGGATCCGTCGACGTCCATTGGCTCTTGGTCGTTTGCGCTGTCAACTTGGTCCGTACCGAGGAACCTCCCGTCTTTCACTTCCTGACAATCGGAGCTGGGTGAAGAATTCAGAGAAGAAATGACGGTAGAAGCCGAAGAAGCATCATAGCACTTGCAACTGCATGATTCCTTCTTCTCTCGACAACTCGTCAGGTTTTCAAGTTCTGCAATTCGTCGTACGATTCTGCGATTGCATTCAACTTTCTCCTCGAGTCTTCGACCGATTTCTTCCAAGTTCTTCGCGTGATCAGCTTCCAACTGGCTCCACGTGACGTCGACTTGCTTGAGCGTCTTCGCGAAAGCGTCCTCTTTCCTCTCGAGATCGATCAATCGACCACGCAATCGACACTCGGCTTTCGCAAGTTGTTCGATCTTCGCATCGTAATCGCTTCTCAATGTTTCGCACTCGACACATTCGGGTTCTTCGTTGCTCCTGAATATTCGGAGCTTTTGCTCGACGCGACAACCGTCCATCTCCGTTGCCGATGACTTCGAAGCCGATACACTCTCGTCCATATTTTCTTGCAGCGCCGTGAGGAAGATATTCTCGCAGCGCGAAATTGAATAAGTGTGCGTCGAAACTCCGGAACTCTGATCTTTGATTTCTTCAGTCGGCATTCGGACTAAGTCGGCGTCGAAAGATTCATGCCGAGTCATGGTTTCCGCCTGAACCACAGGATTTTTCGGTTCCGTCATGGTCACCGCGTCAGCAAAAGATTTCTTTTCGTTCTCGAAATTTCGCAACTCGTTCTCCAACCAGTAAACCCTCTCAGTGAGTCGGTAGTTCTCGTCGAGAAGATCCTCTTCTCTCTGTTTCACGACCAAATCGTTTTTCACCTTGTTCTCGTGTTCTTCCTCGAAGAACTCGAGTCGTTCCTCGAGTTGGCGAATTTTTTCGCGATAGGACGACGATTTGTCATCTTGGACCTTAGTGTCAGTCAAGTCCAGGGCGGAAGTTGATTTTACCTCGAGGCCCGAACCCGACGGAACTTTTACGGCTCTCTCTTGAATCCTCTCGCGCAGCTCCTGAAGTCGCTGTACTTCTTGAAGAAGCTCACCGACCGGGGCTTCGGTTTGTGTTCCGCAACTCGTAAATTCTATCTCGCGATCGTTTTCCTCGATTTCTTCTTCTTCTTCATCGTCATCATCTTCGTTATCGTCCTCGTCCCCCTCGAAGATTCCGCTCTCCTGCAGGGACAGAGATGTCTTTTTCACGGGAACCGGCGATGTCGGATGCGTGTAAGCTGAGAAGGGAAGGACCGTCGCCACTGCCCTGTCGCGTTGCTTGTTGTTTTGCTCCTACCGATGAAAAATAAAATATTGCTTCACATTGTCACACTCATTGTCAAGTAAATAGTTACTTAAATGAAATAAATATTTATTTAATTCAAATAAATATTTTACGTAAATCAAATAAACGGTGGCCGTCTTAAGGTAGCTATGTCGCTTCGGGCTCATTTCGCATAAATTCGAGAAAAATAAGAGAAAATTGCAAATAGTTCTCGTTGGTATAAAAATCTGAAAAAATTCATGCATACGAAAGGTACTGAAAAAATTAACTTTGCATAATAATACTTTAAAAATGTTATTAACAAATTAATCAAAAAATTAATTGTTTAACAAATTACCCGGCAACGAAACTTTTTTTTATGAAAATGGTTCGTTAATTTTTCTGAATACGTATGTATTTTTCAGATTTTTCCATTAGCTTCGATTTTTGTTAAACAATTAATTTTTTGATTAATTTGTTAATAACATTTTTGGTTTGGTTTCAAACCAAATTCTTCGCTTCGAGAAATTTAGTTTGTTTTCTACCCCAAATAACTATTTTCTTTTTAGCGCACAAAGTGTGAAATATTTTCTTGTTTTTTTTTCTTTATACATAAACATAAAACATTTAATAACTTGTGAAAATGTAAAAAGGGAGTTTTCCCGTCCACTATTGTAAATAAATAAATAAACATTTTGGAATTATTATTATGCAAAATTAATATTTTCAGTTCCTTTAATATGCATGCATTTTTTCAGATTTTCATACCATCGAGAAGTACTTGCAATTTTCTCTTAGTTTTCTCGAACTTATGCGAAATGAGCGTGAAGCGACATAGAGCTACCTTAAGTGAAAGATGGCTCAAGGAAACCCTCGGTTACGGGCACAGGTACGAGAAATATTTACCCTGAAGATATGAATCGGTTCCGGCGAAACGATGCCACTGTCCGCAGTGTCCGGGGTCTCTCGCAACCCGGGCGATTCCTCGAGCTCGAGAACTCGAAACTCCAAAAGTTCATTCTGCTCGCCGAGTTCGGCGATCTCGGCAAGAAGGCTCGCCTCCCTGTCCTCGAGTTTCCGAAGCTTTTCGCTCAACGCCCGTCGGCTGTTTTGACTTCCTCTCGTCTAAAAAAAACCAAAAGAAGAGATGTGACGAAAAAATGGGAAAAGGACTCTGACACAGAGCCGAGAATGGATGTAACTCGATGGACTTTCACCTCTTGAAGAAGAGCCTTTTCAAGATCCCTGACTTGACTCTTGGCGTGAGCGAGTTCCTGTTGTTCCTCAAGAAACTTCGTCTGCAATTGATCAATTTCCAGAAGAACGGCTTCGTACGCTTCTCTGGTAACTCCGTTGGTTTGCCAGTGTCCACATCCGCCGGGTTGCGGTGAAAGGGAAGACGGTGCGCTGGACAGTGCGCTGTCTCCTTCCTCGTGCTCCTCCTCGTCGTCGACTTCCGCTACGGGCTCCAATTCCAACCATTGCTTGTAGTATTCTTCCTTTCTTCTCTTGTTCGAAAGTTGGTCCAACTTTCGTTCTTTTTCCTGCGCCCACGGCAAAATGCAAAATGATGATGGTAAAATTGAAGAAATAGAATGAAAAAGAATGCTCGCGCGATTTTTGATTGAAATTACCTTAACGGCTTGACGGAGCAACTCGATGACCTCTTGCTGCTCGACGGCGAGCTCGCGAAGACGTTCGACTTCCGCTACTGCCTCGCACTCACCTTTGCAGAGGTCAATCTGATTTATTCGAAGAGAAACTCTCATTAGTACTATCGCGTCGTAACATTAGTAATATTAATGAGACATTATTAATAAAATTTGACAAGATGTTAATGTTAATGTTGAGCAAATAATTACTATCGACTAGTTGCTCCCACACAAATCGTTTGGATTAACCATAAAACCAGAAAAAAAATTATTTGACGGCCACCGTTTACTTGGATTAAGTAAAATAAACGGTGGCCGTCAAATAAATGATTTTTCTGGATGTATGTCTGACGGACCAGGAGCATTTAGAGTCGCGAGCTTGTAATTATTATATTAGTTGCTACATCGACATGGCCCTTTGGTCTCGATCGATTGCACTACGAAGAAGTTAAAAAATAATCGTTTCCGGCCATGTTACGAGCGTGTGAAGACAAGGGTGCGAAAATATGTATGGTGGTCAACAACCAGAATTTGGAGAGAATTTGGTTTAAGTGGAGTAAATATTAAGGTTAAATATTAAGTAAATGTTATAGGTTAAGTAAGTATTTATTTGATTTAAACAAATATTCATTTCATTAAATTAAATATTTTCTTTAATTAAATAAATATTGATTGAAACCAAATACGTATCTATTTGCGGGGCGCCCGTCAAATGAATTGATTTTCGGGGTGTAGGGTCAATTCCATTCGATACCTACTCCAATGGATTGAGCATATGTACTACCGAAGCAAGTACGAATGGATTTAATAATTGAAAATAAAGGTCAAAATGTTGTCGTAAAATAAATGAAGAAGAGAAACGATTGATGTATGATTGCTAAACAAATGTCTTACCACATTCTCGACCTGGGGAATCTTGTCCTCGATTCGGGCCGCCAGACGAATCTGGTGACCGTTCTCGTTCTCCCGCAATTTTCTCATCTGTAAAAGACCAACAAAACGAGATTGTGAGATAGGATAAGTTTGTCGAGGCGATTAGCTCTCGGTGATGAGACTCATCGACGTAATAGACGCTAATCGAGGTGCGAGGCGAATTGCGCAACCGAGGAAAGTGATCCAACGTCAAAGTGGTCTGGGGATATACCGTCTCGGGAACGTTCAACTCGAAACTCAGATTTGTTACTCGCGATGTTTCTTCGCGTTGGGGAAAATTAAATGGACGAATTCTGAAGCAAAAAAAAAAAGAAAAAAAAATTCATCAAACAAAAATGTTTGTAATAAATAATTATGGAGCTTTTGGCTCAACATGAAAAAAGACAAGAAACGGCATAATCTTGGATCTTTGATTGTGGTGGTGAAATTGCTTAAAATAAAGTTTATTTTGCTTCCTCATAGATTCGTTAGATTCGTGATCAGCGTGAAAAAATACATGGTATACAGTCCGGTGCGACGACTAACGAAAAAGTTTATCGGGCACTTATATAACCAAAATTGCAAAAATGCGTGATTTTGCCTATTTTCAAACTGCGATTTCTTCGCTTCCTAATGGCATTGTCAAAAGCCTAGGTGCTTGTCATGTTCTACAACAAGAAATACACAAGATGATGGATATGACGGAGTTAAAAGAATTAGATAATGCGGTGTCATTTGGACTTCTCGAGTAAAAATTGAAAAATCGAAGAAAAAAAAAAATTGGACCACATCACAATGTATTTTTTCGCGCTAAACCTGAGTCGGGCAGCAGTTTTGCCTAAAAGTTAAATACGACGTTGATGTTGAAAAAAGTTGAAAACTGAAATTTTCATAACGCTTCCTCATCAAAGTTGAAAGTTGAAAGTTGACATTTTTCTAACACTTTCTCATTATGTCACTTTATTCGCAAAGCTTCCTCTACGAGGAAGCCAAAAATATAGTAAATGCTTTCTCATAGAAGAAGTTTTGCGAATAAAGGGACGTTATGAGAAAGTGTTATAAAAACTTCAACTTTCAACTTTCAACTTTTTTCACGAAAAATTCGATCTTTTACTATACAGACAGTGATAACCTAAAATTGCCCTAAACGGTTTTCTTCTCACGTCGGGTCTCAAAAAAAAAAAAGTTGAAAGAACTTGCGGACGGCATCTTGTATTCAAATGAGAAATATTAGAATCAGATGACAGCGCGGTGTCGTGATTCGTTCCGAGAAGAAACGATTGATTTAATGGAGAGAAAGTTCGAAGAGCGCGTTGCCGAACGAATTGAAGATTGAAGTGGCGGAGAGAGGGACAAGGAATCGTAGAAATGAAATTGGGAAGAAGGTGTATTATACTACGAGTCGGGATTGGCGAAGTGTGTTGTGATTGATGATGAATCGATGCTATGTCAGCGCCCGGGGACATTTCGATCGAACGATAACGCGATTATTCGAGAATCGAGGGACATAATATAATCGTTGGTGCTTCGGAAAGTTCATAAGGACTTTCGAGAAACGCGGCGAAAGTGCAGGCAAGATGTAAAATGTGTCCGATGTCATCGAGGCGAATACTAACGACAAGAATCGTTCGCAATTTGTTCTTGTTTCGGCAATAACGAGGAAGTGGCCCCAAAAAATGTATGGAAGAAACGTATGTGAATTCTCGTTGATTAAATTTCAATAAATTGAACGACGCATTCGAATGACAGAAGATTACCGAGTGGCCTCCAGAGGTCCGAAACCCACGCAGTTTCTTTACACCGGATTACAGTGAAAGTGGTAGTGGCGAGTGTTTCTTCAGCTTCATTCATCGGCGCTGGTTCTTCCGGTAAAGATCTTAAGGTCAGCTCCCACGGGCGATTGGAAACTATACTGACCACCTGATGTATTCGTGTCCCATCTTTGGAGACCAAAAAAATGTGTGTTATTACTCGAACGACAAACTCTACGACTTCCCAAGGTCCGTGCATCGAAAGTTGAAGAGGTTGGAGCGCTTCACACTAGTCAAATAGGGTAAAAGTGGTGAATATGGACCGGTCCATATATCGTTGATTTACGTGTTAATCGAGGTGGGCCATATTCACCAAGAAAACTTTTACCCTAAGTGGTACATTTTTACAGTCGTTTATACAATCTTTTACGCATTCATTGATTATAGTAGATGGTTTTTGTATTACGGCAAATGTCCTTAAGCTAGACAACCATTAATTGCAATGGATTTGCAAAAATATTAACTTATTTGTGTTGATTTCCAAAAAGCTACATATTCGTCCAGTTTTTTCAAAGAATAATCCCTAATTTTTTCTCGGTTTTGAAATATCATGGCTCATTTCCTTCTTTGAAAGATTCTGTACGATTTGACCCGTCAGATATTCGACAGTATCTAGCGTTTAAAAATAACAAGCTGTTTGTTTGTGAAGGAATTTCGTAGATGGATAAACAAAAGGCTGTAATTTTTAAACGGAAAATAATATTGAATATCTAGACGGTGAATTCGTAGAGCATCTTTCAAGGAAGAGAATTAGCCGAGAATTAGACGTGAACACCACTCGCAAGGACTACCTTAAGGATGAAAGCTTCCACCTTTCATGTTTTTCCAATCGGCTCCATCTTTTGATGGAATCAATAGATAGTCCATTAATCGGACTAATGGTTACCTTTATTTATTTATCTATTTATTTATTTATTATCAGATCGCATTGATAACAGATATCGCTCTTACGAATCTATCAAGAACCTGTTTCATTATCCACGGTGCTCAGTAAATTAACGGGGTTCGGGAGGGTGGGTTCGGCTGGGTCCCACGGTGCGGGCGCGGCCTATATAGCACTCGCGAAGAGGAAAGGTAAGAGTGCCGGGTACCGGTGGTCAGTGAGCGTCTCTCGCATTGCCTCGGAGCTAAATGACTCGGAGAAAAGCGAAGAAAATGAATGTTAATTAATTGAACGAACGGCCAACGCGGGTCGACGGTGCGTTGCTCGTTACAGTCGCGCTGCCTCTTCTTCGCCACGAGTATGCTCGTAGCTACGGGACGACGTATAGTACGAACGTCGTAAAAATCATAATTGAACTGTTAAACGTTAATTCGAGAAATTTCTAATGTGGTTTCAACTATTAACGAACTCGGAGAAAACGTTAAGCCTATTTTTCGGTGATTCACGGACGGACGAAAAAATACGGCTCGAATCGGGTCAATCAAGATTTTGACTGTAATCGCCGGTCGACGGCGTCGACGAGGAGCCGGAAAAGTCGAGCAGGAAAATGAGTCGGTCGGACGTTCGTGACGGTGTAATTATTGTACTAGGACATTCCGCGGGAACCGACCGCGTCGTTCTGGAACGCATGGACCACTTATTAGAGACTCGGTGAGCGTTAACCGGCGGTCGAGGTAGACATGGAAACGTAGTTTCACCGTGTAGACATCGCGAAATATCTTCTTTCGCCTTCTCTTCGTCGAGGAAACAATGGAGGACTGGAGGAAAATTATCGAATGCACGCCCAGCCGACACACCTATGAGCTGAATATCACGAAAAGCCAACGTATTCCCGCCGGGAAGAAAGTCCGGTCACCTTTCTCGATGATCATAGACATCGTCGGGCTGACGTGTTCCGTAGGTGAGACTTAGCAAATTATGAGGATTTTGCTAATATGGATGTGAAAAAAATAACAATCGCTTGGCAAAACAATCTACACCCAGGAAAAAAAATTATCTAACGGTCACCGTTTATTTGGTTTAAGTAATTACATAGTTACTTAAACCGACAGCGTTAGGTGAGCGGTCGATGTGTGGCTTCGGCGGTCTCCCGAGTCAAGCAGGTGTGCTTGCGTCCAGTAGATGGATGGGTGACCGCTTAGCCCCACACCGGCTTGCACATCGAATGTTGAGCGGCAGGCCAGTTTTTCTGAATTCTTGATGTTAAAACATCGAGGAATCAGAAAAATATAGGGCCGTCTGTACCGACACGGGTTTTCCGCAGTTTCCCCGTGTCCTCGGCAAATGCGGTACAGTGTAGCTAAGTCGGCTGCGGACGCACTGGAAGTTAGGTAGCTTAGTGAAGTGCGGGTAGGGAGTGATAGGGGGGAAAGGGACGGGTTACGTAAAAACCCGAGAAGGGTATACGATGGAACAAAACAAAAATTATCTGTCTACATAGTTACTTAAATGAAATAAATATTCCTTTAAATCAAATAAATATTTTACTTAAACCAAATAAACAGTGGCCGTCAAATAAATTATTTTTTTAGGTGTACACAGTAAAAAGTTATTTCATCAAATCGGAATACGAAGCTTCGTAAAAATAATTTTGTTAAATAAGTGACGAACTCATTTGTTCAGGCTTGAATATACATACTTGTCCTTTTATTTCCCATGTTATTAAAAATGTTAGTTTATACTTTTGTTTGTAAAACTGGAAACCTGATGGTGCGATCAGAAAATTAACAGATATAAAATTGTGGACGTATGCGGACAATAAGTTGTTGTATAAAGTACCAACTTTTTACTGTGTAGTTAGCTCGCGCAACGCTGATAACAAACATTTCTCTTTGGTCGTAAGGAAAACTTAAAGCAAGATCGATAAGAGCTGCGACTTCGGATATGTCAAAGTTCAAACTCGGTATTTCGATCTTCGTAATTTTCAGAGCTGGGTAAATACACTAAGTACTTGAAGTATGTATTAAAGAATCAAGTACCGAGTCAGTACTCAGTACTCAGAACCTCAGCAATTCAGTTTTGCCAGTACTCAATACATCGGTACTCAAGAACAACCCAGCGCTCAGTACTTCAAGAACTTGATAGTTCAATACGTACTTCAAACACTTGACAGTTCAATACGTTCTTCAAGTACACGATACTTCAATATATACTCCAATACGTACTTCAAGTACACGACACTCCAATACGTACTTCAAGTACACGATATTTCAATACGTACTTCAAGTACGCTATACTTCAATGCGTTCTTCAAGAACTTAGGGTATTTGCCCAGCTCTGGTAATTTTTGTACAATGACATATGAGTGTGGTCGTCGATTTGTGTACACTTTGTGCCAGACACCTTTACAGCAATTTCGCACTGAGTTCAACACATGGCAAAGCATGAAACGATCGAGCATACGCTCTTTGAGGCGGCGGGTTGGAAAAATACGTAACGGTGCCTGCGGAACAAGACGTTGTAATTAAAAGAGGAATAGCACATTTTCTCATGGGCTCAAGCACCTGGACATCTTACGCTATGTTTCTTCAGCGCGTGATACATAAACGTGACTGGACGTTGTCGCGCACATTTTCAGTTGTGCAGGCGAGCGGACAATCGGATACTTTCTTTTAAAACCGGCTCGTGAACTTGTAAATTTTGTTTTCTTGAAAAAAATAAATAAACGAATAAAATTTCAATTTTTTTTCTTGATAATGATAATAATAGAAGTCTGAGATTTGGAATCCAGTCTTTCTTGTTCACGCCAAAAAATTGGAACGAGTTCAGAATAAATTCCTGCGCATGGCTGCCTTCATGATGGGAAGACCTCTACGATAGGAAGACCATGATTATGGGCCTGTATCGAGCATGTTGACAATCCCAAACCTGCAATCACTCAGAATATACAGTGATCAAAGGCTCTGTTTAAAGTAGCTATGTCGCTTCGGGCTCATTTCGCATAAGTTCAAGAAAAATAAGAGAAGATTGGAAGTACTTCTCAACGGTATAAACGGTACTGAAAAAATTCATTTTGCATAATAATAATTGCAAAATGTTGTTAACAAATTAATTTAAAAAATTCATTATTAATTTTACTCAGCAAACCAACTTTTTTTTAATGAGAATGATTCGGTCATTTTTCTAAACACGTATGAATTTTTTCAGATTTTTCAATTAGTTTATTATTGACTAACCTAATTGTTGTAAAAATGAAGCCAAATCCACACCACAGTCCAATTGCGAACATTTTGATACTTTATTATTTTTTACATGATTATTGATGCAGTCAAAGTACCACAATATAATTAATTTTTTATGTCCTATAGACTGATGTCTATGACTCCGGCGTATCGACATAGCTACCTTAACAGAAAGGTCAGCTCATTATCGACTCACAAGTGTTGCAAATAGGTCCGACTTGTCGCGTCTACTTGCTGGTCCAGAAACGTTGTACAACGTGCAGCTTGGAACATGAGTTCTAAGATACGAATGTATAAGCAAAAATCTTTTAACCATACCCCTAGTCATATTGTGATCTCGCAACAAAGTTTATGAAAAAAAGTAACAATGTAAAATAATGAATCTTTATGTATTATATACTGTTACACATGCTACAAGCTACATGTGTGAAATTTTATCTGAACTGTAAACATTTTCAATGTAAAAGGGCTTGTCCCGTAAATAAATAAATAAATAAATAATGTGATGTGAAGTCCAGGATAAGGTAACGTTAATTAAACGTTTTTTATAGACCCGCATCTCAATTTTTAAATCAATTTCCCCCATGCGGAAGTTTTCGACTTCAATAGGAAGTATTGTAGATATGTGAAAATATGTTAAACATTAACAGCCGATACCCGTTGAATATTGGTACAAGGAGATTGGCCTCGGTGACACAGTTTCCCCGTGCGACGAGAAGCACGAAGAGAAGAGAACGAAGCCTGCAGTGGCCCACTGGACCCCTCGAGGCAGTTCGACTGGTCTTGGCCGAGTCCCACGAGTTTAACACACCGAAACCGTAGGGGCCCAGTCCGGGCTTATCGTGTATACGGACTGTACACGAACGGTAACTATATGTTGTTCCGTCGAAATACACTGCGCCGATCTCTCTGCACCGCTTCGGGCATCGGGCCACTGGATCAGACGAGGGGAATAGCTCGAGTTTATCGAACCGATTACGGACGAACGGTGCCCGAAAAAAGCAGGATTAAATTCAAGGCCCTCTTGACCTGTGCAATGGTCCTTGACCGTCAGCAAGTACGAAGCATAATAATGAAACGGACTATCAATTAAATGGCTATTTTTAGTACATTCTCACTCGTTTGTCGTTCAGCATTGCCTATAATTTTTCATTTTATTTTTTTACAAAATCTTTTGTAATTATCTTTTTTTACGATTCGGACGCATATTATATAGTGTGTTTTGTTTGTTTTTTTTTTTTTTTTTTTTTTTTTTTTGCGTAATAGACGAGTCCAACCGGCGTTGTAATGTGTCATTTGACAATTAGAATTGTCAAGTAATGCTCCAGAGAACCATTTTTTTCAGAAATTCACTATTGCATGGAATCCAAAGTGAAATACGAATGGGAAGGATTGGGGTTAATTTTTTTACATGAAAAATTATATATACGACGTATGAAGCATGTAAATCCATCGATATGTGAACCGTATGTGGACTTTTACCGTACAGCAAAATAATTTGCGAAACAGCTCGTGCGACGACTTCAATAAGTAGCGCATTGCTGGCTTCCCGACCGCGCAGCCTCCCCCAGCAACCGCAAAATGTCCTTAGCCACAATTTCGTCATACTACATGCTTTGAAATTAAATTTCGGTGCAAATTATTTGAGACGTGTCTAGCGTTTATAAAATACCAAAAACCATAAAAAAAAAAGAAATGGCATTTCTGTCTCCATAACCGCCGGATGGTTCATCATCTTCTCTGAGATATAACCGTTTATCGCGCCGCAGCAACTCCTGGTCTATCGGAGATATCGTTTTGAGCTTCTTTGGGTCACGATTGTCATATTATTGAAAACAAATATCAATTACTCAAGTAAAATTCGCTTGCGGGCTGCCAATGAGAATAATTGTTCTTTCAATTCTTACAATTCCATACGGGATTGAAAAAATAACATGTCGACTTGACAGTCTTCCCGTCGTTGTTTCAATATCATATGGAATTGTAAGAATTGAAAGTACAATTGAAGTAAAACATATTTTTCTGTGGCAGCCGGAAAGCAATTTTTTTCAGTCTATCGATCCAGCAACATGAATATCAATAATTATAATTTAGTAATAAAATCAGGTCGGCCGGAAGAGAGATGAGCAATACTGGAACGAATCAAGTAAGAACTGAAAGTACAATTAAAGTGAAACATTTTTTTCTTTGGCAGCCGGTAAGCAATTGTTTTTTTCAGTCTATCGATCCAGCAACATGAATATCAATAATTATAATTTAGCAATAAAATCCGGTCGACCGGAAGAGGGGGATGAGCGATGCCGGAACTAATCAAGTGTCCCGCGAAATGGTTAATCTCGGCTCGTTCGGATCCGAGCTGAATCCCGATGGAACGTCACTCAGTTCCATGGTGGTGTATCTCATAGGGGCATCGTTCGTAAGGCCCCGTGAGTGAGTGTACGAGAGTGTGGGACCGTTAGGTTGGCCCCCTGACACACAGCTGACTATGAGGGAGAGGGGGGGGGGGGGCCCTCGCGATCGGGTCCCAACTCGGTCTCAACCTGTTGGAGAAGAAGCAGGACGTGGAAGAGGAGAGAAGGATTAAAGAAGCGGAGAGATAGCATGAGATACGTCGGCAACCTGCGCCGTACCCAACGGGGCCCCGAATGGGTCAGGTGCGCGTACCCCGCCCCGTTCACCACCTCCCCCTCTCCCCCTCTCCCCCTCTCCTCCGCCGGTAACACTCGTGCCACTCGCGAAAGTTGAAACCGAGGTTCTCTCTTGTCATGTGAAACTTCGAACATGACCCTTACGAGAAATTTACTGAGGCATTGAACGGGCAGGTGGGCTTTCGATGGCCCCGAGGTGATACCTCAGTCGGGCCCTGATTAGAAATATCAAACGCCGCACCCAGAAAAAAAATGTATTTGATGGCCACCGTTTATTTGGTTCAAGTAAAATATTTATTTGATAAAAATAAATATTTATTTAAATTAAGTAAAGAGTTATGTAAATGAAATAAATATTTTACTTAAATCAAATAAACGATGGCAGTCAAATAAATTATTTTTCTGGGTGCGTTCGGCAAAGAAGCCACTGCGGGGATTCCCCTGCAGAAGGATCCAAAGGCGCAGAAGGAATCCCGAAATATGGGGCGGGGTGTATCGGGGAAAGAGAAAAAAAAATCGATCGAATTCACGAAAGGTTATCGATAACTCTTCGAGGACTTTCTCTTCCGTGTCGGAAGGCGAGTGGCCACTGCGAGGAGAGGACGGAGTCGTTGGAAGGTGCCGGATCTTTCGAGACGACGATCGGACTTTTTTTATTCGCTTTATTTGCATGCACGGGAGTCATTGATCACTGTTTCCAAATTGCAGTTTTTGTATGTAGCGATAAATAAAAAAAAAAAAAAAAACGGAAAGGAAAAGTCGGTTGAGGAGAAAAGTTTTAAAATTTGGAAATTCTGCGTACAGCGCGCATTGAATTTCCTCGAACGATCGACCGGAAAATTATCGTGGTCGGTGAAAATATATTCACGCATCGGTAGAGTTTCTCCTCTTTGGTTATTTCGTGCTCGTTCGCTCATCCGTCTCCGCGACGTTTGTTTGTTCGGTGTGCTCGAGAGGGAAAAAAAGAAGGAAAAAAATACAAACCCGAGGGGCAACTTTGTACGACGAAGTGAGCGTCGAGTGCTTGGCAAACACGGCACTGGAGATTCTGAGTGGCTTTTGTAATTACATGCAATGTTCATTAAGATAATTCTCGTTGCCCTCGAGTCGATTAGCTGACTTGCGCGGTTTGCAAAACTCAATGGAAAGTTGAAAATCGTAATCGATAGTCCAGATCGGGCATCGTGCGCGATAAAACGAACTACACTACTGGAATTATAATCTATTTTAGAGGCATGCGAAATACCTCGGTCGATTACAAATTCTCTTCTCCATTTTCCTCGGAACTGTTAATACTTCGGACAAAAGTGAATTCGGTTTTTCGTGCGGCTATCTCTGTTGCCTACAAGAACCTAATTTGATTGCGAGCAAAATGTTAACGGCATAGCAGAACACATTTTAGTCACCGACTGAGCGCCCCATATAGCTCGAAATATTTTGAAAACATTTCAAAAATATTTTCAATCTTTCAAATATGCCGAAATATTTTTGAAATATATGGAAATGATATTTTGAAAAGTTCTCCCGAAATATTGCAACGAAAGATGTTTTTACTTTCAATATTTCAAATCTTACAAAATAATTCTGAAATATATGGAAATCGTACTTTAAAGTATTTTATCAAAATATTCTAACGAAACATTTCTAAAATATTTCAGAAATATTCTTAATCTCTCATACATCTGAAATATTTCTGAAGCGGTGAAAACATATTTTGAAAGTGATTATTAGCAGATGTGTACTGAACTATGTTCAGAAGGAACGAAAAATAAAAAATGCCATGGTTCGTGGATATATTTTAATACAGTTCGACCATTTAATGTGTCATAACGCTACATGTTATTGGCACCTTTGAAGAGGCTCACAGGAATTCCATAGATCAAGTGCAGGAGGCAGTACATGTGTTTAAAATAATAAACAATATCTCCAGCATTAAAATATTGATAGTTTTTTAATATTTTGGGAAGACATCTAATAAATATTTTACCAACATTAAAAAATATTAGTAAAATGTTTTTAAAATATGTCAGAAAATTTTTCTAATATTGGTAAAATATTTTCGAAACATTTCAGAAATATGTCCGTGCTATGTGGGGCGGGGTGGCTAGCCGGTAGGATGTTTCACATCGCCACAAGGAGAGACCTTAATGAATTTTCGATATCGGATTTTCTCCCCGATATATAAACCTTTTTGTGATTTTTAGTTTTCCACCATTGGAAAGTGAAAACAAATTGCGCTCAAACAGATGACATTGTAATTTGCGATAGTCGCATGATAGTAGCTGCACAAGGGTACACTCGAAGCGTGATGACCATGAAGACTCCGCATGAATCGTGAATTGAACTAACGATCCATTTTTTTCATCGTCCCGTCATACGATACCCTACAATGTTTATTCAAAAAAGGCATGAAAGAGCTGAACCCGAAGGCAGTGTATAATCGATCCAAAACAAACTCGTCCTACGATAGTTATTCCTGGTGCACTTTCCGCCTGTATTGACACTGTACGTGATGTATGTTACCTCCGGGGGCGAGATTGCCGAAGCGATGAAAAAAAAAAAAAACTCGTCATCATCAGCGACGCAACAACACCAGCAGCACGCGGACGCGGAAAAATTCAAGTGACCAGAGGAAAGTTAATTGCGACACGACTCGCCTTTCGCACTGTCGCCCGGGGACAGTTAACGACCGGCTGGACGAGAACGGAAAGGAAACAGAGGGAAGAGATCGAGAAAAGCAGTGGGATACTTGGCAATTTTTCTACCTTTTTATTTCATCGAATCTGCAGATTAAATAATACGAATGTTAAATAATTCATTAAAATTATTATATATTATAAAATACACTCTGACTGGCTATAAAGAAAAAAAAATCATTCAGAAATAGAAAAATGAGTAGAGTCGACCACGGCAACCAAGTGAGAAATCCCGTGGCATAGTTCGCAATTTTCAATCTTTTTCTATTATCGAATCAGCACATTGAATAATACGAATGGTAAATGATTTATTTAAAAATGAACATAAAATATAAAATATACTTTGACTCGCTGTAGAGAAAGAAAAATCGTGATGAAATAGAAAAAATGAGTAGAGTTGACCAGGGAGAGTCGCAAGAGGGAAATTGAGTGCACCGCCGCGCCGAAATTATCATCTCGGTACACTGGCTGGTGTGCAGCGCTCGTGAAGATTATAACATTTTCAAAAGTACCGAGAATCAGCGAGGAGAGAAAACGGAAGACATACTTTCGCTGTATGCCGTACTTGATGGTCGAGAGAAAAATCTCGTTCCGCGGGAGCGCGAGCATGAGAGACCAGTGATTTATTCGCGAGGGAGAATCGCGTTCGACCGGAGAGACCGAGAATATCCGCGGTGCGGATATCCAAGCCGCACTGGCACAGCGCACAGGTCATTTCTTCATTTCAACATTTCTTCCGCATTCCCGGAACTGCCGCATAAAAAGTTAAATTTTCACTCGAATATTCGAATTCTCCCTTAGGCCTCCACTAAGCCCCTAATAGCGAATAGCACTGAATCGAAGCAGGCTGTGCGGAAATTTTGCGGAACAGAGAAAACATAAGTGGCTGCGCAACTTCTCGTTAAGCAACGACGATCACGACGGACTTATATAATATTAGGTGCACATTAGGGTGGTCCTTAAATTAACATTTTTTTAATTATCTGGGGGCCACCCCGTATTATCGTTAGGTCTAAAATAAAAATGCGATGTGCGAGGGCTCCCCGAAATTAATGCATTTTTAGAGGCCGCTATCGGTTATTTAAAAAATTTAAAACTTTGGAACATCTGAATTTAAAGTCAAAATGAAATATTCGAAATTTCCTTGGAGCCACCCCGCACTTCCAAAGTATAACAAATAATAAAAAAAACTCTGCGAAATCTCTATGAAATCGAAGGATTTTTAGAGGTCGCTATCGAGGGTTAAAAAAAACAAAGTTTTCGATAAATATAGCTAATAGTTAAAAAAAAAAAAGTTGTGGAAGGTGAAAATTCGCCGCGGAAAAATAACGGAATATTTCAGTTGAAAAGATATGTTTATTGCAACAAAAGTTACATTAAAAAAACCGAAGATTTGTCATTTCTGGTAAAGGGAGTTGACAAATTGCTGCAATGGTTAAAAAGTAGTTTTCATCACTCGATGCGGAAATGGCCACTTTTCCGCCCGCTTCGCATGCGTAAAACCGTCATTTTCTCACCTGGTGATGAAAAATTTCGTACGTCCCTCGTGCGAAACACTTTTTCGCCCTCGTGGAGTAATGTACTATTCTTAAACTACTTTTTGCGCTTTCTTCTTAAACAGCTGAAACAAGAATACTCTTTTTTCAACCGTTAAAGAAAATTAGGTAAATTACATAATTTATAACTATTAGTTATAATTGTCGAAAACTTGGTATTTTTAACCTTCAGGTGGGGACCTCTAAAAATGCTTTTCTTATTCGTTATACTTTGGTAGTGCGAAGTGGCTAGAAGGAAATTTCAAATATTTCATTTTGAATTTAGATTTTCCGAAGTTTTCAATTTTTTAAATAGCCGGTAGCGACCTCTAAAAATGCATTAATTTCGGAGATCCTTCGCACATCGCATTTTTATTTTATACCTCACGAAAAGACGGGTTGACCCCCAGAAAATTCAAAAATGTTCAATTTAAGAACCACCCTACAGCACATCCCTCTGTTAGTTCTCGCGAACTTCGATGCTCGAGGTTTTTGAAGTCCCGAGAGAGCTCGAGCATCCGAGACTAAACACAATGTAAACGACTTCATTAAACGAGAATCCCAGTACACACCGGCGTTAATTGCGGGTGATAAACTGGCCAGTCCCACGCCAGTGCTGGGGTATAGCCGCCAGACTAAACCCCACGTGTAAAATATCGTGTCGAAAAGCGATATTACGAATGTAAATATCCTGTTTTACATTTGTACAAATCTACACTTGTAGACATTTTAGAACTTTACACCAGACCCTGATAAGTCCTTGACAAGACCTAATCAGGGCTTCGTCGGGCCCCAATGTGAAAGTCGTCAAATACATTTTTTTTCTGGGTGTTTTGCACTTCGTACCCCCTTCTTCTACGGAGGTGCGATATAATGCGGCGATTCTACATCACTGCATCTGTTGTCGCCTGCCTCTGTTAACGAAAAAAAATGAAGAAATGGGAAAATGAAGAAATGAAGAAAGATCGTCGGCAGGATTGTTCTATTGTGATGATCCATCGTCGGTTATATATCGCATAAATTGCACGACGGCTTCTCATACCTCTTGGCCCATAGCAGCACCTTGCTGTGTCAGCTCGCATGTATTATAGTATCCTTTCTCGAGTCGCTCATTTGAATCAAACCGAGTCTGTTCGCGAGTGCGAACGACCGCGAACGACCGCGAACGACCGGGATTCCGACGAGTGGGAAGAGAAGAATCTTCATTACGTCGATACTAATGTCCCTATACAATTTGAGACGTCAACGTCGACACGGACATTTTTTCTCTCTCTTTCTGTATTAAATTTTGCATTGTGTTGAGGAGAACCGAGTTCCAGCTGCGCGAATCGTGCAATGGATCAGCGTCCATAAATATGTACACTGTAAAAAATATTATGAAATTTACAACTCGTTTAATATACAAATTTATCTGAAATACACAACCTCGGTATATGAAATTAGAACTCATATACATTGTATTTCAATTTTTATAATTTAATCTTAAATGCAATACCTGTATATTAAAATTACCGGTGATGGCATTGAAAATTAAGACATCCATATATGAAAATTATGTAATTATTACAAATATTAGGGTAAAAGTGGGGACTATGGCCCGGTCCATATATCATTGATTTACGTGTTAACTGAGGTGGGCCATATTCACCACTTTTACCCTATATAAATAATATTGTTTTTGATATACCGGTAACGCAATATTCTTACATACGTGTCAATGAAATTTTATATACTGTATATGCATAAAACTTCATATACATTTATGAATTTTCAAAAAGACATTTTTTACACTGGTATAGCTAATTTTTTTTTTTTTATCGCACTTCGACGGCTTTTCCTGCGCCGCTCTTCCAGCATCTACGACGTTCGGAGGCTGAAACTTTGTATGCGCCGCGTTGCCGAGGATGCCATAAAGATCTCTCGTACGATCGTTTAGAGGAAAGATTTATGAAACAAGTTTCACAGTTCGCGAGTTGAATAAATCGGGAAGAAAGATCGATCTACTTGGCGATCAGCCACTTTGCGACTATTCGACACAATGTACGGTAAATAGCACTCGACGAGCTTTCGTTGCGCCGGCGAGGAAGGAAAGGAAGAAATGTGTGGAAAGAAAAGCTAAGAAGGAAGACTTCCATCACTTCGACCCCGATTTCGTATGCTTATCCTCTTTAACGTTTGCCGATGGGACTCTCTTCTTCGACGTGACAAGTCACTTCGTAAATCAACGTCGCTATCATTGACGTCTGGTATCGTCCCGATGGAAACTTATAGCTGCAGGATCGATCAACACTACTGTGCAGTAACGCGTTCTACGTAACAGTAAACAGATTTTGCTGCTTCTGCTTTCTTATTTACGCCATATTACATTTTACCAACAAATCGCCATGAAATAGGCAACATATGTCCGCACGGGATGGCGGCAAAATTGCGGCATGTGCATCCGCATTTGTTTACATGAGCGCTTGAGCCAACCGAATATTGTTGGCTCAATGACGATGTAGGTGACTCAACCACCGAGCGGTTGAGTTATCGACATAAGCGTGACTCAACCTCTCAGTGAGGTTAAATACGACGAAACTGACGGTGAACTCGAAATAATCCACCTCATTGAGGTTGGCTCAGCCTCGCTGAGATCTATTGATTCAAGTTCACCGTGAGTTTCGCCGTATTTAATGTCACCGAGAGGTTGGAACCAACCTTATGTTGTTAAGTCAACCTCTCGGTGGTTAAGCCAGGTAAATCGTCATTGAGCCAACCATATTTGTTTGGCTCAACCTCTCATGTGTGTTCGCTCCATCCCCCATTTTTCTCTCAGTGTATGTTTTTGCCAGCGTTCAATGCCGAAAATTCTTAGGAGCACATTGCCAGCAAGTTGTCAGCAAGACTTGCTGGTGCTTCTCATCTAACTATGAAGATTAATTTGCTTAAGTCATGGTTATTTGGGGGAAAATTTTAAAAAAATCGATTTCTTATCAAATTTAACGTGCCTCCATCGATTTTCATAAAAATTCAATTCCAATGATCGTTAGTGCTAGTCCATTTGTGTATCACATTTTAGAAAGATAAATCGACACTAAAGGATCCCACAATTTGACACCATTTTTCGAACAAATTTTAAATTCAAAAACGCATATTTTTTAAAATGGTTATAGAGGTTTAATTTCGGTGCGTCGTGTCACACACATACACTCGTCATTGACCCATAGTAGGGCTATTAATTCACTTTTATTTCAAATAAATTAATAGTAGCGTATTATAAATAATACAATAATTGTTGCGATATTAATTATTAATCAAACATTACAGTAAGGCAAAAAATGCTTAAATATCTCATTATCTTGTAACGTAATTCATTATTAATCTATTATCGAACTCATTCGGCGCGTGAAAAAATAAGATTTCGTTATCGTTAGCAATAACGCTGATTGAGAAAATATATAATCAGCGGTCGGCTTCGGAATTTTGATCTCTTTCACTGCTGTTGGGAGTAAGAAATCAGCTTATAGCAACCGTTGTTGCATTTTTGCTACCAATATGCTGCAATCTACTGCCAGAAACTGGCAAGCAAATAGTAAAACTTGGTGACAAGTAATTGCCCTTGTTTGCCTGTGCTACGGTTGGCTATCTGGGCGTTTGTGCAAGTCGCGATGCGGTGAGTCGATTACGCTTCTCGATAGTGCAATTTACGAATTCGATCGATAGTCGATGTGTTACAATTCGGAGTCATAGGTGTTTCACTTATTACATATGCAAAGTAGAGAGACACAAAGGAAGCGCATGGGAAGAGACGAGGACGGCGACAGGAAATCGGGGCCCCGATCACGTTCCCTTCGATCGACGTTCGCCCCGACGGTCCATATGAGGATCACAATGACGACTTGACTCGCGTTCCGAAAGTCTCGCGGGGCACAAATTCCTCGACCGAATTCTTATCCTTCTGCACGTAACGCGGTCGGCGTGTTTAATATCCATAGCCCTGTGGGGTTTGTTTGTTTGAAGCTCGTTTGAAGCTACGTGCAAAACGCGGCCACGTTTTCGCGCCATTTTTCGATTAAAATCATCGTACTCTGCGCTGACTTCCGTTCTACATTGCATTAAGGTGGTCTGACCCCACCCGCCCGCCCAACCCCCCCAAAAACTGCAATCCGTTTACAAACACTTGTTCTTGTTAATATTACAAAAACTGTTTGTAAAAATGAACCAACATTTTTGTGAAATTAACAACTTTTTAATTTGCAAGAATTAACAAAAAAAAAAAAAAGATTGTGAACACTTGTGGACAAGAATCGTTGGTCCCTATTTTACTGTGTATGTAAAGATCAAATTTTGTTATCGAATTCCTGCATCTCACGTCCATATAGTTTCTGCCCCGACACCGAGATTGCTAGTTCAAGGCTTACCGGCTATCACTCTACAATACATCGATCATATAACTAATTCTAGAAAGAAGATTCATTGGCATTTGATACCCATTAGCAGGTCATCAGTTGAAGATTAGCTCGCCAGAATATTAAGCGATGATACAACGTTATGCTAGGCGTGTGCATGCGTCATCGCCGGACGCCGTGAGCGTCGTACAGAAACGTCGAGCGATTGCACGTACGAAGGATCGCATGTCCGTTTACTTACGCAGCGACAAAGTGAAACGGTAAGAGAGACAAAAAAGGGAACCGAATGACAGACAAGCCAGAGTGAGACGGAAGAAAGGTAATTCCTCGAAGCCCGAGTACTCGATTGCGAAACGGAAACCTCGAATCGCGCTAAGCGATTCCAGCTCTAAACATCTTTTATAAGCGTTGAAAGTCGTCGCTATTTTTATTCGCGTGTGGGCGGTGCCGGCAATGATGGTCGCCGTTATATTTATTTAATGTGAAAAAAATAACCACACATCATTTATTTTACTCACAAAATTTTAAGTATTTTGTAGCAGGCATTTCAAGGTTTCCTTTCATGTTTGGATCATCAAGAAAAGTTTATCTTTCACTAAAATGTTTGTATTCTCCATTAACACTACGTGGTCACCCTGGGTAGAATCTACCCGACGACCATAGGACCATATCTAAGGAGTATCAGGTTCAAATTTTAGGCAAAAATATTAAAAATTCTCAGAGTTATGATTTTTTTTAGCGAAAAAACGTTTTTCCTCCTTTATGATTTTTAAAAATATGTTGGAATTTGATTTCACATAAAAAAATGTTCCGTACATCAACTAGAATGTTTGGATGTTCAGTAATTTTTTGAGATTTTTCCGACCGATAGTTTGGTCACAATACTAGTTCAAAAATGGACCGGGTAGAATCGACCCGGTGTGACCATCGAGATCGGTGAAATATCTTTGACCCCGAAGGGTTAAGAGAACCTCATTATCCAATCTTCCCTATTATTGTACTTCACTTCCGGTTTAATAATCGCATTCTTCGACCGGAAGTAGCGTCGTTGCGCAGTTCACCGAGAAGCACAGAATAGAAACAGAATAGTAGAATAGAATAGTTATCAGGGCCTGGAATTGGCTCCTCTAGGAGGATTTAGAGTAATCGGGGCCAAGGGATCCCTGGATTCTTGAAAATTGGGACAATCAGACAAAGAAATAATAACTTCCCAATATATATATATACGATAATATAGGCATTTTTTAGGGAAGAGCTTTGCGAACGACCATGGCTTCTTCTAAGCACAAAAACGATATGGATGTTCGTAATAAATTTTCTTCTGCGTTATCAAAAAAAAAACAACACTTCAAGGTAAGTCTGTGAATTTTTTCAGATTTTTCTTAGCACGTTAACTTGTTGTTACTCGAATCGGTCGAAGGTTGCGTCTTGGCAAGTTACGGTGTCTCGCTGAGCGAGACACCGGTACGTGATGGATTAAATATTTTGTAGCAGGCATTTTTTTATTTCCTTTGATGTTTGCCTCATCGAAAAAAGTTTATCTGTCACTGAAACATTAGAACGCTCCCTTACGTGATCCCCGTTACCCCATTCTCACGGGGATATTTATTTGACTTCCTCAACACCGACGATATCTTTATGGCAGCTTTCTCCCTACGTTCTTAACGTCTTCTTCATCAACATTATTATCGGACCCGTTGTAGGCGATGCCACTTCGGGAATAAAACACCGTAGAAGAACATCACCGATTGTGGATCTCTGCGCTGCGTGCGGTGTTCGTGACTTATCCGGAATCTGTGCCACAGTTTACGAAGAAGCGTAACTCGAATGATCTGCACGAAACCGGCGAGCCGTGTATTGCAACATATCCAAGGAGAATCCGTACATTAATCTCAACGTTTCTATTCTATTTATCACTTGGTATTTAAGCCTCTTCAGCCTTATTCGACGCGCTCGATCTTTATGCCTTTTCAGACCTTTTTTTTATTATTTCTTCTTCTCTTCTTTCCGTTGCGATAATTATCGTTTAATTCAGAGATAATTTGTGAGGTTCGTGAACGGAAGAAATCGGCGACTCGAGTGACATGTGATTCGAGCATATGGCGCGCTCGATCGCTGTAGGGCAACGGAAATCATCATAAATTAATCCTTTGCCTCCTGTAAATTCTCTGGGACTAATCCATCAACCGGGTATTTAACCTCATTCGTCACGTAAAGAAATCACTTTCCATCTCCTCGGCCATTTCGATTTAACGATCGCTGATTTTTACGAATCATCTTGAATCGTTTCTGTGTCGTTCGATATGGGAAGATAATTGTTCGACGGCTTGCAAAATCTTGGTGTATTCGTTGAATGCGACTGACATGTTCCGAAGAAACAGGTGAAACGCGATAATTGCAGCCTTCGCGTACGGCATTTTTTTTTTTTTACCGGTCCCCTAGACAAAATTTTAGAGCGCCAAACCGGGGCCTGATCAGGTTCTGAAAAGGCCTTCGTAACACCTCGATTTAACACGTAAGAATGTTTAACGGAACCGCTACAAGTATGGCAAGATAAAAAAATTTACTAGAAAAGTTGCGCGAAAAAATTTTACTTGAAAAAGTGGCGCACAAAAGTTCTACTTGAAAATGTGTGGCGACATTTTTTTATTTTAAGGTACTCGGACCGGTACAGTACCGCCAAACGTGAGTTTCAGGGAAAAATTCAAACGTTTCTTGATGGGATAAAAATCTGAAAAAATGAAGCATATGGGAGGTGCTGCAAATACTGTTTTTATGTAGGGGAAAAGTGGTGAATATGGATCACCTCGATTAACACGTAAATCAATGATATAGGGACCGGGCCATATTCCCCACTTTTACCATAATAATAATTCCAAAATGTTATTGACAAATTAACGATTAAAAGAATTGTTCAACAAATTACTCGGCAACTTAACTATTTATTTCCATAAAACGATTCGTATATTTCTCTGAATACGTATGAATTTTTTCAGAATTTTTTGTAATCTTTGAAAATCGTATTTTTTGTATGTTCAAGCTATGAAAAAACGCGATTTTCAAAGATTATAAAAAAATTCTGAAAAAATTCATACGTATTCAGAATAATAAAGGAATCAATTTTTATGAAGGAAGATAGTTAAGTTGCTGGATAATTTATTGAATAATGATTTTTATCTTGAATTTGTTAACAACAAATTGGAATTATTATTTCACAAAAACAATCTTTGCAGCACCTCCCATATACTTGATTTTTTCAGATTTTTTTCTCATCGAGAAGAGTTTAAATTTTTATTCTAAAACACACGTTTGGCGGGGACTGTACAAAATTTCTGTTTGAAAATTCATAAATGTATATAAAGTTTTATGCATATAAAGTATATTAAATTTCATTGACACGTATGTAAGAATATTGCGTTACCGGAATATTAAAAACAATATTATTTGTATAATATTTGTAATAATAACATAATTTTCATATACGAATGTTTTAATGTTTAATACCATCACCGGTAATTTTAATATACAGGTATTCCATTTAAGATTAAATTATAAAAATTCAAATACAATGTATATGAATTCTAATTTCATATACCGAGGTTGTATATTTCATATAACTTTGTATATTAAACGTGTTGTAAATTTCATAAAATTTTTTACAGTGTAGAGCTCCGACCACCTTAAAAAGTTGTGCAAAAAAGTATTACATACTAGAAAAAGTTGTGCGAAAGAATGTTCTATAAAAAGTTCAGCGCATTTGAAACACCGTCCCTCAAGACGTAAAATTCATTAAAAAAAAATTAAATAAAAGGTCGTTTAATTTGAAGCCCTCGACGCAGGAAACAGCAAGTTGCGTCGAATTGTCACAGCTGCAGTGCCGAGTATCCGGTGAGTTATGCAGCCGAGGCAAAGATCGAGAAACGTAATTCCCCGAAGAAGAAGCGCGCCCGCGAGTCGATTGCGACATGCCGTGGAGCCCGGAGGAGATGCCGAAGACTCCACAGCGTGAGTTCAACTCCAAACATTACTCTTCTCCCGAGCTCGCCGCTCGTTGGGCTCGACTCGTCGAGCTCAGCTTGCAATGCATTACAACTCGCCCACTATCCGATCCGTCCAGACGTCGCTCTTTAGTCTTATTCCGTCGCGTACCCTACGAGCCTGCAGTCCTCCACCTCGGAACTTCTTGGCACGAGCTCAGACCTACCGAGAAACGTAGATGAGATGCATTCGTCAAAATATGCGCGTATATCACCGACTATATATATATATATAACCACACACAAATGTGCATTCATGTACATATGAATGCGTATGTATATATAAGTATATATAGGTATATATATATGCATTCATATATACATGAATGCATGTATAGACATGTAATGTGGTCCATGTGTCGCTTTACCGGGCGAGATTGTAACGCCTGCAGGCGTTATTCGTACGCGAACGCGATCGAGGCGAAAGAATATATCGCCGAAGGGGGTTGAGACTTTTGCGCAATATAAAGCGACACGGCGAAGAACCGTAAATGGCGAGAGTACGTGGAATGACGCCGCTTTCCAAAAGAAACTCCAGATATCGTATTCCCTCGACGAAAATAATAAATTTAATATATTTCAAACTTTTTTTTTTTTTTTTGTGCGATAACGAAATTATAACATTTTATTTTTAGGAAAAGCGGATCAGCGATTAGGAACGATATATCCTGAAATTTGTCTCGAGCGGCGCGAAAATATTGGTATCAGATTCTCCGTCCGTCTGAGCGGTGCAAACTTTTATTTACTTTTTTTTTACTACTCAGAAGTAGCATTCAGACTTGAGAGAGCTCCAAGTCTGCGGCGAGAGTCAAACAACCGCTAGTCTCGCAACCGGCGAGGTCTTTGCTTTGCCTCGAGTCGCCGGCTTCGTTTTTCCTCCCGGCGATGTACACAGTCGCGGGTATGCCGGGCCACGCACTAGTCCTCGTTCTCTTGGCGTGTTCCACCTCGTTCCCACGAGAAAAAGAAAGGAAGAAAATAAGTAACGAAAAAATAATAAATTGGGACCGTCGATAGCGTCAGCGGCGATTCTATAACGACACTCGAAACACATGTAAGTTCATAATTTTTCTTCCTCCATAGAGGAATTTTTGGGTCAGTGAAAAAGATTTATTTATTTTCCCGATATTTTTGTTTTAGGTTTTTCATGGGTTGAGCATTGATGGGAACATAAAAAAAATCAAATTTATAAAATTTGTCCGATGAAATTGTAAAAAAAAATTCCAAAGACTTTCGCACGGCTAGCTTCAGCAATGCGACAAGGAGTGACGAGTTCATTCATAAAAAATAAAGGGGGTGTCCAAAGGCCGACGATGTCGTGAGGGAGTGTTGGACTCCCTGAGTTCGCAATCTTGGGATCAACGAAACGAAATACGAGAAGCCGGATTGGAATTCGTAAGCACGTTCATGCACCGTTGATGAAATTGGATACGAGGCACGATGAGAGCCGGGAGTGCCCGGGGTAGTCGAAGGCAAATCCTACACATAAAAAAAACCTCTGAAGGGCAACGTAAGAACGACATTGAAAAGGAAATGTCACAACGGAAACAATTTTTCCCACCTAATTTTATGAGACGTTTGCAAAGCGGCCGAGAAAAATGAAGATCGCGTCGCACGTCGCCAATCGGGTTAATTAGATTGCATGGAAAATTATGGGAAATCAACCTCGACGAAACATGCGATGTAAATAAGGGAAAAAATTGACACAATGATAATAGTGATCGACGGTCTCGATAGAATTATTTTCGTCGAGAGAAACTTGAAAAGAGTGCGAGAGCACCGAGAACGAGCAGAAAGTAGCAAAGAGCACGATGGGGAAACCGTGAAGAACTACTAGCCCACATACGCCAGTCATTTCGATTGCTGGCCTGCTGCTGCTGCCGCTGTTAGCCGGGCTTTCCGAGCTCTGGGAGTCGCGCGTGTTCGCATAAATTTCCGTACCGAGGCCCCCTCGAGGCATGCATGCACTGCAATCCATGGCCTGCATAATGGCACGTGGTAGGTGGAGCACGAGTGCGAGAATGCACGGGAGTCCAGAAAATATTCAGATCGAGAGAGGGCTCGGAAAAAAGAGAGTTATTAAATCGACCTTTTATTTTAAGTTATACAGGAAAGCCATCACTCTTTGGTTTCTCTATAGTAACTGTTGATGTGTCCCGCTCGCCCCGCTCGTCCCGCATGTCCCGCCCGTCCCACTTGTCCCGCTTGTCACGTTTGTCCCCCTCGTCCCGCTCGTCTCGATTGTCCCACTTGTCCCACTTGTCCCACTTGTCCCCCTCGTACCGCTCATCTCTCCCGTGTCCCCAACCACCGGCACGAGTGGTCGAGTGGCTAGACCACTCGCTCAGTACTGCCAGTGACACATAGCAATGAACATAATACGGGCCACTAGCAAACGTGCCACAGGCTCTCTTAGTGACAGATCAGGACTCTGCCTCTTGTTGATTTGATGTGGCACGTAAAAACGGGTACTTTATCTCTCGTTTTACCTCGTGGTTCCGCCTTCGGTTCGTTACAGTCGGGTTCAACAGGGCGTACGTCCCGGTACTTATGCAGCTTCTACTATATACGGACAGTGCCCTGGACGCCGGACGTACCGGCGATGAATGGAGCTCAGCGTGTGGAACGAGCACGAGCTGCAATATCTCGACTCGAGATCTCTCGGAAGGTTCGACGATGTTCGGTACACTATACACGTTGCACACGCTGACGCCCTGACAAAAATTAACTTACTCTGCTCCATTTGCCATCGAATTTTTATACTTATCTCAACCGCTCGTCACGCGCAAAAACGAAGGTATCGAAACATTTCGTGACGGGTATTTTATCTTGAGATCTAAACAAGGAAGTACGAATCGCTTTCGATGACATTATTGTTTTTTTACATCGAATCGATGGACAGAACGTAGACGTTTCATTAATGAGTATAATGCATGTCGTCGGTTAGATACAAAGGCTCGGTGGACGACATGAGCCTCGAAGAACGATGCGGAGCAGTGAAAGGGACACTGTTGGCGACACATGCGGACCCCGTTTACTCGCCGCCACCGCCGCCACGCGTTCTCAATTCCAGGACAACTCACTCTCGTGTTCATGCCCGGCAAGTAGAAACAGCCTGACATATTCAGACTTGCATTTCGCATAGTCATAAGCAATCTCACATGCCAACGCGTTCGATAATAAATTCTTGAATTGGTAGATATTCGCTATAAGCCGTAGCGTTGCAGCCGATAAGTGGACTTTTTCCCATTATTTTTTTCAGCTGATCTTTCTCTATCGCATGAAATTGTTTTACTCCTCCTGTGTTGAGGTAGTTATGTCCCGAGTGCAATCCAAAGTCATGTGCATAAACTTTTGACATGTTGTAATTTAACTTAAAAATTTTACTTGTACAAAATCTCGAAGACTTTTAACGATCATTTGAATGAATAATTAGATCTTGAAAATCGGTCTTTTTACACGGTGCTTACAAGAGAGCTGGAAAAATTAATCTTCAAATCGAGAATTAACATATTTAGTTCAAAGATAGAGAAAAAATATAAAGTACTGCGGACTCGCGAAACAATCGGGAATTGATGTTCAACAAAAAGAAGTGACGTCACCGGAGTAATGTTCAATAGAACTGCAATCAAAGTGTGCGGTTTCGGGTCAAATGACGTTACCTAACCTAATTGTCGTAAAAATGAAGTCAGATCGACACTAAACAAATAATCTGCTTACAAATAGTCGGTTCAATCTAATTGCAAAAATTTTCATAGATGCTCTATTATTTTTTATATTATCTTATTTTATATTATTAGTAGTAGTAATGAGTTTATTAACAATACATAACATGTAACAGATTTTTAAAAATTTTTCTAACCTAATAGACTTTTCTCTTTACCTCTATACAGTCTATTGCCAATTGGCCATCGACCGCAGTCCTTCAGCCATTATATTATTATTTTATATATTATATTATTTTATATATATTTTTAATATTATTGATGCAGACAAAGTACCACATATAGTTAATTTTTTATTTCATATAGACCCTGTCTATGACTCCGGCATACCGACATAGCTACCTTAGTATTCGAAACGGACATCGACCACGGAAGTGATAAGAAGATATCGTTTCCTTTTTTTGTGGCGATTTACCGAATCGAAAACGTGAAAAAGCTCCGAGGTGAGCGGATTCGATCGACTTGTGACTTTGCCAATCGAAATATATATTTTGCAGGTAACTCTCATTGTCAGGCATGCGCCCGAGCGTATGGGTAGTCCGCGATGTACGACTTTCACGAGTACGAGCCATTTATCTCTTAACCCGACTCGCCCGAGACGCCCCGGGTTTACGTCTCCGGAGTCGTAAGTATATTTTCATTCCGTCTCCTCCATTCCCCCCGTCCTCGTCCGTCCCGTGCGAGCGAGGAGACGTACAACCGCGCGGTCTGGTCGTTGTCGAGGATGTGAAGAAAAAAAGGTGCGGGGCTCTCTCGCGCGTCCGCGAAAGGCTTTCGGCAATTTAACCGTTCAAACTGTTATATATTTTATGTTTTGCAAGTTCGTTTCACGTCCGAACGTATCGCGAAGGTGCACAGGAGAAACACGTTCAGGAGGGGGGGGGGGGGGGCGGCACGGAGACAGAAGAGGAAACACCTCTCGGATGCACGCAGGTGAAAACGAAAGGACTTTGAACGCGTTCAGCACTCGTTATAGACGTATATACGTTCCCAGTCGTTAAGACACTTTTACTACTCGTTCCTTTGATTTCTTTGGCTCTCTGTACACTCTTCGGCTTAAACTGTCCGCTGTCTGGACCATTTCGCGGACGCTGACAAAAAGTCGATTTACGAGCGAAGCTCGAACGAGCGACCGGCACTACCTCGATAATTACTTGATTGATCTCCCTGATCGTGGGTGCAAAGATAATGCATCTCGGCACTACGGTCGCAAAGTTCTTTTTAAGGAAACTAGTTACAAACAAAATCATCTTTTGTCATTTGCACATTTTTTACGACGATCTCTACGGATTTTTAAGGTGATGTGAAACCTGCTGTCGCGAAGCGGGAACTCGGTCGGTAACAAAAACTCCAATCCATTTTTTTTACACGGAGAAAACAAAATTTGTTGGTACAACAAGATTTTTGTTGCAGTTACAAATTTAGTTTGTTAATATCGGACTAACAAAACCAGCTTGTAACCATAGAAAAAATGTTCGATTTGAGCAATTTGCTACCGCAACAAAACAGCGTTTGTTACTGTAACAAAAAAAATGGTTGTATGACTGAGTGGGACTCGTTATGTGCCAACAAATTTCGACGAGCTCAAGACGTGCGGCGCGGAAAATGCAAACAAATAAACGCGAGGAAACAGTTCCTTTGTATTCGAGTAAATAAAAATGGCGTGGAACTACGTTACATTACAGCAAATTTCAAGAATTTGCAATTGCAAATACAGACATTATTTTTAATGTAATAAAATTAGTCATAAAATATAAATGCAGTGAGTTAATCTTCAAATAAATGTATGTACGTATCTATAACCCTGCTATTATCAGCCACTACTCAGCAGTCAAATTACAGCAGGCGTTGTTTGTTCTCATAGCAAACTTAATCGCCGCAGAACAAGAAAGTTTTATTGTGATAGCAAAACCAATTCTACATAGTAATTCTTTTGTTGGTTATACTCGTTATACTCGTTGGTTAATCGTCTTGTTGCGAGAACGCGGTCACTGTCAACAAAGCTCATTTTATTAGAGCAAGTAAACCATTTTTATCCGTGTATGGTGTAGAATTTTTCATACTGAGACCAAATTATTAGCTTCTCTTCGGGTCTCAGATGAAGACCCTAAAATTTGTCATTAAGGTAAAGGAGAAATGACTGGAAGTTTTTGCCATCGAGTCTCTGATAAACGGATGGAAAGTTTTCCCTGGAACGAAAATTAGCACAGCGGTTAAGATTATAAGTCTCAACTGTCAAGTCGAAACGAGATAGCCGACTAATAATGATGCATATTGATAATTTTATATATATAGTCGTCTCAAC
This sequence comes from Ichneumon xanthorius, assembly GCA_917499995.1. Taxonomy (NCBI): domain Eukaryota; kingdom Metazoa; phylum Arthropoda; class Insecta; order Hymenoptera; family Ichneumonidae; genus Ichneumon; species Ichneumon xanthorius. The sequence goes on from OU824201.1 coordinate 23,511,069, forward strand.
TCTCATCTGATTTATTGGAATTAAGCTTCGAGTGAAAACGGTCAAATTATCAGATCTGAGTGAATTCGTATTTTCGTGAATAGAAAGGCTCCTTCGTTCGGTGAACGTTCGATAATCAGGAAGCTCGGACTCTCGTTAACAGCGAGACAAAATCAACCGACGCAAATTGTGTGGATTTATGACAGTGAAATGCGCTGGGATAATTATTTGTACGATGTTGTCGAGTATGCGTGTGCCAATAACACGAGCAAATTAATAATTTCGAACAGCTGTAAAGTGTCTTATTAGCGTTCGCAGTGAAAACGAAATTACACGTCCAGGTTGTTAGACACGGGACAGAAGCATACACCGAAGATTGTAAACTTATCGGTTGTAACATTTGGCGGCAAAAAAATAAATGATTCATTTTACGACGGGAAACGTCGAGATCCAGAGGGAAAGTGGTCGTTCATCGATTCGCTAATGACAGGGTATTCCCCTGTCATTAGCCCCAAAGAAAAAACTGTCTCTAGTAGTCGTTATCAATACGACTGCTTTGCGTAAATAAAATAAGTGGACGATGAAGTTGTTGCAAAATGAAGAGGACTATTATTATTATTATTATTATTATCACCGTAAGTGTGTAGATAAATGAGCGAACGGATACTCGATCTAAAATGAGTACAAAGTCGTCCCGGTTTGCATGGGAAAGATCACAGATCACAGATCACAGATTTTGTCTTTTACATTTAACCAATTCAATGCCCAAAGACGAAACAAATCGATTGAAAAAAATTGACTCCATGGACTTTCGAAGCTGAACCATGGAATAGAATAGAATATACAGAAATCTTGTTTTATCGCTCGAACAAAAGTGGAAAAGCAGTGCGATGGTCAGTAACGTAGTCAAGTGCACTGATGCATTCAGTCTGGTCTACTATTTGAGAATGGAAAATAAAATTGAAAAAGCGGGCGCAGCTACTGCACGCCCAGGCGTAATACATCCTCCTCTTCGACGCTGCTCTCGCAGTGCACTACACGGTCCAGCGAAATCCATCTCCGAGAAACATGGACTCGCGGCTTTCATTGTCGCACGCCCAAGACCCCGAGATTCTGCGGTCGAGCGTGCGTGCATATTATCCGAGAACAACATTCGCTTCGTGACTGTTGGGCGTGGAACTCACGTCGCACTGTACGTGGACACGCGTGGGAGACACTCGGATCATCGTGGCTCACGCGTATTCGCCATTCCAGCTCCACTTATTCAAGCGTACCTGCAGCAGATTTTTTGTTTTCATTTTTTTTTCATTCGCTGTTTATATTTTTCCAGCCTCGACTCCGCCCGCTCCAAATTTTATTGGGCCAAACATCGAGTTTGCATTACCTTTCACCCAGAAAAATAATTTATTTGACGGCCCCCGTTTATTTGATTTAGGTAAAATATTTTTTTAAATTTAAATAAATATTTTTTTAAATTAAGTAAATAGTTATTTAAATGGAATAAATATTTATTTAAATCAAATAAATATTTTATTTAAACCAAATAAACGGGGACCGTCAAATACATTATTTTTCTGGGTGCTTTATCGTCACGTCGTAATTTCCGTCGCTTTCGACTTTAGGAATTCAATCGCGGCTCCAATAATCTCGCGTCTGAACTGTACGATAGCCGATTGACGATAATTAACGATTAATCTGAAGCATTGATCTGACCACCAGTCGACTAATTGCGTCGAACCGGAACAGCGTCCCACGGGACGACTTCGTATGATTTCTATCTCGAGATTTTCACCTGACGTTCAATTCAATAATTTATCAACTCGACCGTGACGCTCTTGTCAACAGTCTCCGTTATACCTTAGATGATAATCGATCCGAGGAGATGAATTCTCGTCGCAACGACCGTCAGTTTCCCACCCACAATTTGCAGTCTGCACTGCGCTTACTCCATTCACTGTGAGGTCTCGGTCCGCGAACAAATTTCTCGCGATAAATGGATCAATGAATACATCAAGGGGTGAAAGTTCTGTTTTTTCCGTTTATCGATCGAAAATATCTTATTTCACTCGTGAAAAAAAAGCACAACCGACAATGTCTTTCATATTATTATAAATTAATTCTTTATTTATTTGTTTATATTTATATGTAACGGGCAATGCCCTTTTATACAGGTAAATAGTCTTTAGATATAACATTGAATAAAAATATACATTAAAATTAAAATCAACACATCGACGTAACAATTGGCTGATTTGGAAGTTCCCAAGTTTTTAGTTACGCGTAGCGCAGGATTCTGTCTGGCGCTGCCTCCTTGAAAATCGCTAGGAAGCCTTCGAATCCAAGGCTTGTCAGGCTATTTGCCTGGTGCGTTAGCCTGACCACGGCAGATCTCGCTCCAAATTCGGAGCGCACTTCGGATGTTACAAAGTTCCGCACGTTCCGAATTGGTCTTGTAGGCCGTTTACCATCTTGAATAGTGTACACATGTCTGTTTATGAGATACATGTGATGCAATTTAAAAAAAAATATATTTTCTGACGAAAAATGTATATTTAAATTATATTAAAATATGAAATTTTATAATATTATAATACTAAATTAATATTTAAAATGTATACATTTTTATAAATATTTTTTTCGAGCATGCTTCTTTTCCGCACAATTTGACCCTTACTATCGTCATATTTACCTCACGGCCTCACCGTTTTTACGACGATCGAGATAAAAGTCTGAAAACAGTCTCCGTGCCTCGGATTCGACGAGAGTGAGAAACCCGCAGGTAAATTCAGTGCTGCAATCTTATTGTACGTCTTGTCGCGGACACATTCGTTCGTCATCGTTAGTGTCGTCTCGTGAGAAGCTTTTCAAGTTTGCCGATGTCGAATGTACGACACGGCAAGGTAGTATATCCACAGGCTGCGCTAAAACCCATTATGAGTCACGCCGGGTCTCACCTCCGAGTCTCTACAAGGCGTCGTGACGATCCCCCACCATTTTTTTTTTCCTACTTATCCCTCTCTGAATAAATTATTCTTCTATCGTTGTCTTCCTCATCTCCTTCTTGTTCCTCTTCCTCTTCTTCTTCCTTGACTGGTTAACCGTTGTCACGAAGAACGAACAGACACCTGACCGTCGTACGATTATTCTCGATTGCTCATCGACCACGTTAGAAACCGGCGAAGCCGAGGCAACGACGTCCCAACGGATTTTCATGCGTGGGTGGTCCTCGAGGATCCAACCTCGGTTCTCATTGAGCTGTGTAATCGGGACACGGTGCGGCGCGTAAAACTCCATTAATTATTTAATAATCCCACGGTAGCTTTGATCGATATTTCTTAGTCGTTATTTTTCCACTCTGCTCGTTATCATGAAGTCTTATAGGAGAGGGGGGGGAGGGGGAGGGGGGAGCTGGAAGAACCGTACCGGCAGGTAAGGAGAATCTCGATATGAATTATTAAAGAAACAGACACGACGAAGCTCTACAAATTTGCGTAATAAAATCGCAAATGAATATTACAAATACATCGCTAATGTTATGCGAATGAATGAATATGTAGTCTAAGTTCGTAGATATAAAAAAAATATATATACATATATATATCCGCGTATATATAATATATATATCTCCGCGTTTAGCTTACGATCTTCAGTGAGAAAGATAAAATTCATTCAAGAAGTTGTGCAGTTGCATAATAATTTCAATAATTACAGTACACGCTGTGGGAACGGGAAGAAAAAATTTCCTACGCGAAGGTCGTACCGGGGGAAGGTGCTTTTCGTTCATCATCATCATCATTATTATTATTTTTATTATTATTATTATTATTATTATTATTATTATTATTATTATTATTATTATTATTATTATTATTATTATTATTATTATTATTATTATTATTATTATTATTATTATTATTATTATGCACGTTTCACGTTGCTCTATTATTCTGTAATACGTGTGATAGACGACAGTGTATATCCGCTGGAGTTCTCGCGGTGTGAATAACTGGACTCCTTGAACTCGGGACAATGCTAAGACGCCATGAAAACTCCCGCGACTTTCGTCGTTAATAACTCCAAACGTGCTGGAGCTAAATAGTTCGAGCGTCCTTTTTGTTTTGTATTATTTTCTCTCTTCGTCTCGTTACGAAAGGAAAAACACGCTATTTTTGTTGCTAACTCCACGGCGACGTAATTACTAATTAGTCATTACTCGCACGTAATTGGGTCGCTACTCGAGCTCAGGATCTTGCCAATTTTCATCTTTCATCTTACTCCTCTCCCCCCCCCCCTCGCCCTCTCTCTCTCTCTCTCTCTCTCTCTCGTTTAGTGCGAGGCTAATTTTCTCACGAGCTTGGAAGGTCACGCTGCTGAGCGAGTAATCAGAATGAAGACGGGAAGGTGTTAGTCATTTCAATATTGAGATCATTGCAATTTAATGTTTCGTTACTACCATCCCCCTCCCCGAAACACACTTTTTTTCACCCTTATCTTCGTCGAAGCACTATTTTCCTCGAAATAATATTATAATATTAACATTAAATAATACTTTATATATTAATATTAATATAAAAGTAATGATCGTTATTATTATATTAGAATTATTATATGATTCGGAAAAATTCTCGGATGCGTTTATATTAATATATATGATTAATATTGATATTTATATTTTATATTTTTTAAAACTTATTTCAGTGAAATGGACCCGGCAGGAGGCAAGAAACACGCTTGCGACAGTTAAAAGCCCCGGAAGCTAAATGCTCCCGGTCCGTCGGACCCAGTGTGTGTGTGTGGTCTTCTGCGATAAGATAGAATAAGATAGGTCCGATGTCGATCCAACGACTTCTACAGCTTGCGAACAGCTCGTAGTCACGTTCGCGTGTGTGATCGGAGTTGCAACGGAACTCAAGGGCGTGCTCCGGCGACGATATATTACGTCCTGTCGGTTGTTGCGCAACAGGCGAATAGGTATGAGAAGGAGACTCCAAGGTCCTGTCAATCGTGAGGAATGTTCTCACGATTCCGAGGTCAAGTGCATTAAAAATAAGAAAAGAAGAAAAAAAAACAGCAACAAAGTACCCGATTACATACCGGTATGGGAAGCAAATCCGGGAGACTGTGGGATAGATTTAAAATTGCTTAAGTAGTGACGGCCGTTCGTGATCAGACGATGCTCGTCCCACGGCACATCGCCGTCAGCAGAAATATAATTCACGGTCGGGCTCAATCCTCGGACAAATATGCAATAAAAAATAGATGAAGCTCCAATGTGATTAAAAAAACAATCCGAAAGTAAATTTAACGCCTGTCATTTTGCCCGAGCGGGCAGTCGGGACTGAAGAAAAAGGATTAAGCTCTAATATAGTTAAAAATAAAATAAAAAAGTTGGTTATTCAAAAATGGCTTAAGTAGTCGCCGCCGTTCCTGATCAGACGGCGCTCGACCCTCGGTAAATATCCGTCAGTAGAAATATCATTCACGATCAGACTTCAATGGTCGGACAAATATGCAATTAAAAAATAAAAATAAAAAAATAGATGAAGCTCCAATGTGATTAAAAAAGCAATCCGAAAGTAAATTTTTATTTTGGTTCACCGGCGCTTTGGTATGCGCGAGATCGATTCCCCGAGCCAGAACGAGTGTGTCGGAGTCACGTGCGCCTTTGCGGATCGTCTGGCACGCGCATCGATCGGGACTATCGACCGCTGTGCCACGTCGAGGCAGAGCCAAGAGACCCGTGTCTCTCGAGAGCCGAGAGAGAGACAGGCACGCGTTCACCAAACGAACACACTGTCTGGACGCTCGTTTATGTTAATGCAGGAAAGTTCTCACATGTAAAAACGTGGAAAAGAAAAAGAAAAAAAAAAAAAAACATCGAAGGAGTCGACGTACTCTCGATTTTTCGACATCCCCGAGGCTTCCGGCAGCGGCACCGCAAAACAGAATCGTTTATTTTTTTCCAACGGTGCAAAGGTCATTTGTGATTTATAGTAGGGATAAATAAAAAATTAATACGTAGCGAACGAATACGGCAAATAATATGTCGAAACACGTTCGAAGCTGCGATAAGCTTTTGAGGATCTCCGAATTTCCGAGACGCGTCAGCCTTTACGAGCGCCGATTTACGACTCGGCGGCCACCGAGCGACCGCGCTTCGACGCTGCGGTCGACTCCTTTGATTTTCTTTTTTTTTCGTCTTCCGAGGATGATCGTAAAGCGGATCATTCTCACTGATCGTCAAGCGCGAGGAACGAACGGTAGCCGAATCGAATGTTTTGTAAAGTCGAACGTCGACGAAGTAAATTTAATAGCCAACATCTCTCAATTACAATCTCGCACGCACACGAGTCATCCGCTGTGTTCGAATCGGCGAAAGATATTCGCGACGCGTTTGCACTCTGAGAAATTCCACGGAGAGAAAGAAATAGGTGGTGAGTTCGCGTCGAGGATAACATTGGATTAATTTGCACGAAACGGGAGAGGCGAGGTACAAAAGGCATTGTGGAGAATCACTGTGAAAAAGAAGTGGAAAGACGAGTGCGGAGTAATGAGGACCGCTTTGCCGCTATAATATGTTACTCGAGCTAGCGGAAACCCCCCTGCGATCTCGAATAGTAAAGCCGTTCGTGTACAGTTCGTAGGTCAAGAAAACTGGTCTCGCCGGTGCTCCCGGTCGGTAGCTTTCGTGTCACGACGGAGTCAGAGGAAGGCAGCTTAGGATTGTGTGAAACACCTTCCTGCTCACCTGACCCGGGCTCGGTCGGTATCAAAAATTGTAATGAACTTTTTTCACAGGGTCTGGCATTGACGGTCAAGAGGAAAGTCCCATCGGATGTGGATATCCCGTCAGCTTCCCATAAGGCATTTCTTTCGACCGGTAAAAAAAGAAGTTGATTAGAGTTTTAATGACCGACTGCGGTATTTCAGATGCTCTTAAGACATATCGACGTGCACAAAAAACAGGGTACAGGAGGGTAAACATCCGGGGTAAGGATGGCCAAGTATTTACTGTAAGTAATTTACTGAAAGTAACTCAATGTAAGTAACTCGATGTAAGTAACTCGATGTAAGTAACTCGATGTAAGTAACTCGATGTAAGTAACTCGATGTAAGTAACTCGATGTAAGTAACTCGATGTAAGTAACTCGATGTAAGTAACTCGATGTAAGTAACTTGATGTAAGTAACTCGATGTAAGTAACTCGATGTAAGTAACTCGATGTAAGTAACTCGATGTAAGTAACTCGATGTAAGTAACTTGATGTAAGTAACTTGATGTAAGTAACTTGATGTAAGTAACTTGATGTAAGTAACTTGATGTAAGTAACTTGATGTAAGTAACTTGATGTAAGTAACTTGATGTAAGTAACTTGATGTAAGTAACTTGATGTAAGTAACTTGATGTAAGTAACTTGATGTAAGTAACTTGATGTAAGTAACTTGGTGTAAGTAACTTGATGTAAGTAACCTGATGTAAGTCGCTAGCTGTAAGTAACCTGCTGTAAGTAACCTGCTGTAAGTAACCTGCTGTAAGTAACTTGCTGTAAGTAACCTGCTGTAAGTAACTTGCTGTAAGTAACTTATTGTAATAGGGACGGTCATTCGTTGTCAGACTCCGATAATACTTGTCCCTTTACTCGTCATATCTTCCAATGCCGGACGACAATGAGACAAACACGCTGTCGAGAAATAAACAATCTCGGGAAATGCATGATAATTAAAAAAATCAAACAGCGCGGCCACTGTTATTATTGCGTGCATTGAAAGAGAGCAACCATCCTATGCATGTTTTTTAATTATAGGCAGACTGTAACTATGAATGAAGGGAAAATTATTAGTATGCCATTAGCACTCCGATTCGATAAATTTTGTTTATTAATAACTGTTCAAAACCGATAAACCGACATGTTAAAATTTCCCCCGTGGTGTGCGTGTTCTCGGTATGAGCTGTGATGGAAGAGTGAATTGAGTCCATCAGCCAGCTGCATGCACGGAATAAATAACTGCGAGTCTATGTATAGAGTCTCGCGTAGATAAGGGACTCGCCTAGGCGATTACGGCAAGTGCAACCTAAGTGTAGCGAGGAAGAATGATGAAGTGGACGAACTCGCGAGAATCGAAAAGCTGCTACGGGAAGATTACGCGTGCCAGCCTCGATCCGGTACCGAGGGTCATTCGGAAAGAGGTCGACCGAACTGACGAGTCGTGTGCTGCCGGCGAACCTGGAGAAAACGGGCTAATGGCACCTGCAATGGCCGGGATGGTACCGGATACTCGTCGAACGAGCGAGATAATTATTTTTTTTATTTTTTTTTCTTTCCAATAAATTATTTACCGAGCGAGCATATGTGTAACGAAGGTTTAACTGCCGAAAAGACCTGACGAAAAGTACAGTGTCTCGCCGACTACTGGGCGAGAGCGCGCGCGATAAGACGGATGCTGCACGGAACGCGGTGAGTGCAGCGGCTGGATCGTTGCCGTGAGAAAGCGAACGGTCGCACGGAAATTGCTGACGCTGCTGTGATAAAAAGATGGTAATTTTATATGACACGAGCAAAAGGATCGGATGTTGGCTTGTGATAGAATGTTCATGAGGTTTTGGTTAATTTTAATTTTGGATAATTTTAATTTTGGGTAATTTTAATGTTGGATAATTTTAATGTTGGCTAATTTTTATTTTAGGTAATTTTAATTCTGGGTACTTTTAATTTTAGGTAATATTAATCTTGGTTAATTTTAATTTTTTGACTCGGCGCATATAATGGGACCGTTGAACATCTCATCGGGTAGGGTATAGCAATTTTTATTAGAGGATGGGAACTTTTTTTTCGACACTTAAATGGGCGCGAATTGCCGATTCTGACGATCAAGAGAAAAATGTTGTGTCAAGTATAAAAAGTTTCCGACAAGTTCATTCCTCAGGTGCACCTTTCTCCGGTGCGTGAAGAAAAAAAATGTCCATCGATTTATTCATAAGTTTCGATGAAAATAATAATCGTGAAGAGAATTGCGGAAGCGGGTAGCCTACTTCTCAACGATCGACGTGGGGGTGATTAAAAGCCGGTGCGATAATTATAGTGAATAATTATGAAATTAAAAAATCGATATACGCGGTAACACCGGACAGCTTCGATGCATTATGTAATTATAATGTTAATTGATCGAACCGCCGAGTAGAAATCACTTTCAATTACGTAAAGGCAGAGGGAGGGATACAAAAAAAAAAGAAAATTGCAGTACAATATTCTCTCGCCTCCTCCTTTCTCCACCTCGAACAAGCGTGTCGATAATTAAGCTTTTCCACATAATTGACAGATTACGCAACGATAACTCGTGAATATTGAATAATAAAAAAATAACTGAGGGGGACGAAGCGCGACGAATGAAAACAAGTTTCAACGGCACACTTAACTTTTTTAACAGTTAAAAGTTAATAAAGTTAACGAAAATAAATATTTTTTATTTTGTAAATAAATAATAATTGTTTTTTATAATCGATCCTCACCTCGTTCCATGCGAATCCCATCAGGTGGGCGCCGACTTTGACGACACATATAACGAGCAAAACACTGTTAAAAAACTTCCGATCCAACACTCTTGTCAATGTTTAAAAAAAAAAATTAACAATAAAAAAGAACTCGTTCAAATTTTTCTCGACGATAGATTAGGAAACGAAATATTGATTTCTTTTTTTTTTTACTCTACTGGTTTTTATATCATCAGCGGCGTGACCGTAAGTGCCGAACGTGCGTTTACAGTCGCGAGGTTTACAAGCGCGCGTGAAAGGTGCACAGGAGCGTGCGCACTCGACCGACGTCTAGACAAGACTGAAGTCCGAGGAGTCCGGCCTTCCACAACCTGCGATGCGGCGGCACACACCGCCGGGGCCCAATAAACATCCTTCCTTTCCTATCCTTCCGAACTCAACAAACGCCTTTAGCCTCGCGCTTAACGTCTCATGGATCCGGATAATAGTGTACCGCTAACGCGGGAGCCTCTCACGGGCACGCACACGCTGCGTTAATCGCACGAGCGAGACGCAACGTCAGCCTCGTATTGTCGTACTCATTATAATACACATAAAAAAAAATTATTTGAAAGATCGATTCATTTTTTTTTACTTTTTTTTTTTGGCTTTTAAGTGAAATTGGCTTTTAAGAGGGTTATAGATTTGATGCAGAGTAATCGAGAATTTTTAGCCTTTTTTTTTACTACTCTTGATTGCATTTTTTGATGCCCATAATTGTTCAGATTTGCACCTTCGGGCGATTAATTTTTATACGGGAATGTTTTCCGTACAGGAAGTTTTGTCAACTATCGTAAAAAAAATTATGAAGCATTGTGCAAATTACATTCTTCGCACGTATATCGTTATGCTGATTTCTCAATCACCGGAACTTTGCTAATTAATTTGTGCTTGGAAATGAATGAATTGGGAAACGGATGTTCGGTACCGTCGATAGAACCAATGCCATATTGGGGGGGTACGGGATAATGGTGGTCATTGGATAATGGAATCCCCATGAAAAAAAAAAACATGCGAAAATATTTTCTTAATGTATTAAACACACATATAATTTATGTGTGTTATGAGTTTTGTCAACTATCGTAAAAAAAAAATGAATTATTGTGCATATTACATTCTTCGCACGGATATCATTATAATGATTGCTCAATCACCGGAACTTTGCCAAGTAATTTGTGCTTGAAAATCAATGAATTAGGGTTAAGAAAACGGATGTTTGATACCGTCGATACAACCAACGCAATATTAGGAGAGTACCGGGTAATGGTAGTGATTGGATAATGGAATCGCCGTGAAAAAAAAGTACATGGGTAAATATTTTTTACATAAATTGAATGTACTTTGAAACAACTTTTTTATTTCTTTGGCTGCCCGCAAGCAAATTTTACTTGAATCAAAGATTTTTTTTTTCAGTGTCGGGACAAATATATATATATTTTTTTGATTTCGCCTGTACGAAAATTACATAAAATATAAGGTTTTTATTATACGATTATATACCTTAAAAATTATGTGAAATATAAGTAATTTTTCACCGAAACATTAAATTTTTCCCTTAGGTGACTTCCATTACCCAAATTGTCCCATAATCGCATTTGTTTAAGCTCAGTTATTAACAGTATAACAGCGGAGCGTCGCTTAGGTCAGTCGACTTATGTAAGACACGCAGCTGCTCACGCATTAACAAGTAATGTATAATACACCGCGAGCGGGAATAGCTTACTTATCGCAACTCTCGCCTATACCTTCGCGATAGAGTCTGCCGACTTATACCACCAGCCACTTCTTTTCCTTCCTTCTGTCTATTACTTTTCTAACGGTTTCTCCGCGTACGGTAAGCGCGAGAGCGTCGCGCGATGCTCGCGAGAATAATACAACTCGCGCCTTCTCATCGCTCCGCGGAGAAGGCCAACGGAATAATGAAATGAGAATTGTCGGTCGACTACATATTGCGTCTTGCAGCTCAATTTATAGTTAATTATTATCATTTTTTTTATTTTCCTTTAAACATTTTTTTTCATATATCTACATTAAACAATTGATCTTGAAGCAATTCTCAGTACAGCAGCGAGTTACTTTGCGTATCGCTTCATTTCGGTATTCGTGTCAACCCCATCGTAACAGTAATCAATGTTGTCAAAAGTACGACGAAAGATTCGGAGGTAAAAGAGTGCTCGACGAATTCCAACGCACCGGAGTCATATAAGAATAAAAAGACGTGTATCGAAGCGAGGGTTCGAGAGTCGCGCGCGAGCTCGACAGGCACGAGCCTACTAGTATCTTGTATTTCTTTTTTTTTATCCTGCCTCAATAAAGATACAAACCGATGAATTTTGTCGGAGGGCGAGCGTCAGAAGCATCGTCCGGACGTTCCATAGCCGATTAAACTCTTCCACGTACTCGTCATTAACCGTCCTCTGGAAAGAACGATTAAGTTCCCGATGGAATTCGGCCACACCGGAGTGAGGTGCGCGCGCATCTTCCCGAAAAGTATCACATATATATTTTCTTTTCTCATTTTTTTTTCGGTCCAATTTATTTCATTTAAAAAATCTCGCGTTTCTCGGGATAATATCAATGCCACCTCACGGACCGTCGAGCAAACTTTTATACCAAGTTTCACGTTCGTGAGGAGCGCCGAGTGCCGGGCGTGAGATGTTTCGGCACGCGAGCGAAACCATTACTTTTCCCCTTGCCCGTCACTGGAAAGCAACGTGCGGTCTAGCTTTCGATAATTAGATCAATTTTGAGCGAAGATCCAGGTCAGTATTGAATCGAAGCGTCGGCTTTCGTAAATCTATCGTCGGCGATACGGTTTTCTTTTCCCCCGTAACTCAACTAAACCGATCGAGAGACATGAGTGAGCGAGATGAATTTATTTTTTTGAACCACGAATGACACGACGTATATAGATATGATATGTTTAAAAGTTTGGTGAAATAGCATGTTTAAGGTAGTTCTGTCGCTTGGTGTTCATTTCGCATAAGTTCGAGAAAAATGAGATAAAATTGAAAATCCTTCTCGATGGTATAAAAAAATGCATGCATATTAGGTACTGAAAAGATTAATTTTGCATAATAAAAAGTCCAAAATGTTATTAACAAATGAAACAAACAATTAATTGTTTAAGAAATTACCCGGCAACCTATTTTTTTTCTGTTAGGAAAATGATTCGTTCATTTTTCTGAATACGTATGATTTTTTTTAGATTTATAAATTTGCTTTCAATTTTGTATTTTATTTCCATTTTACAAAAAAAAATTTAAAGCAAATTTAAAAATCTGAAAAAATTCATACGTGTTTAGAAAAATGAACGAATCATTTTAATTGAAAAAAAATGGGTTTCCGGGAAATTTGTTAAACAATTTGTTTTTTTTTCATTAATGTGTTAATAATATTTTGGAATTATTGTTATGCAAAATTAATCTTTTTAGTACCTTTATTATGCATGCATTTTTTCGGATTTTTATACCATCGAGAAGGATTTGCAATTTTATCTCATTTTTCTCGAACTTATGCGAAATTAATACTAAGCGACAGAACTACCTTAAGGATGTTTGAGCCAAATCGCGTTTCTGTTCGACTGCTATAAAACTTTGCTATATTATAGGGAAAGACCCACCGAAACGTGTGCAATTTTGTCCGATTTTTTGACCGTGCAGTTTTTTTAGTAATGTGTGTACAACGCTACATTAGGTACCGTGTAAACGTTTCGGAAATCGGCCGGTAACGACAGAACATAGCGATTTTCTCCGCCGATTTCTGTTAGAATCGAATAAAAACCTACCACAGCGAAGGGCATACTATCGGACAGATTGTGTCCAAATTTAAAGAAGATTTACCGTTTTGTTTCTGAGATAAATTCACTGAACGAAAGACCCTATCTCTGTCCAGCCGCTTGCTTTGTCTGCATTTCTCACTCGCACACTGACTAACGCGGTCAACGAAGCCTCTCTCCCGTTCCCCTCCCGCAATTTTGACCCACACATCCTTAAAAATGGCTGTTTAAAAGTACCGAAAATCGTTGATTTTGCAAAATCGGTATAGAACGGAAAATGTATGTAATTACTCAATAAACGATTTGCACTCAATCGGCTGGCAAACATCCAACCGCTATGCTTACAACCCACACAAAACACTACCCGAAGACATAAACATCCAACACACACTACATGTCAACATCTAAATAGAATGTCGAACGAAGAAGAATAAAAATGTACCAGCGCAAAAAAAAAATTGCAATCACACCCCAAATAAAAGATAGCCAGGGGCGGAGGGACTCCGGTCGATAGCCCGTTGACAATACAGATGTAAATGTGTAATTGTATTAATGTTTAAAAACTGTAACGGTCGTTAATGTATCGTATGTATTGTTAATAAAGACACTTACTACTACTACTGTATGTAATTACAAAAAATATATTTTACACGGAAAATCGTGTCAGAAACTAAACAAAAAGATGCTTTCTTTTTATGTAATTCTGAAAACCTTCTGGAGTGCGTGAGGGAAAAAAAGAATGTCGTGTCAGAGGCAGTCGTGTGTAAGTAACAAGAGAAAAGTCACATTAAGTGCAGCCGGACACTCACGACTAAACTCAGTAACGCACACTCTCTCAAACTATCCCACCCGCGTAAGAGCTAAGCTCACAATCTCCGAAGACGGGAGTAATAACGACGACGGCGTGTCTCGTGTGAAAGCGAACATCAATAATATTCTCCGGCGATATCGGCGGCGAGAGAGTGGGGCTTTTAACAGGAAAAAAGGCCGTTCGCGGAGGCCTGCGAGACGAGAAAAAGACCCCCACGTCGGTCGACGGGGTAACTCGTATTCGTGATAGCGCGGAGTTGTTTGAGAAACGGTCTGGCGCCTCCGGTCATCTCTGTACAACTACGTAGGAGTCGTCGTTCTGGATGCTCGGCAATCGCGGTGGCTATTTTACTCAGTGCGCGGCACAGAGTACAATGTAAACTCGCGTAAGTAATATGCTGCTCAGTTTATGTATCGGTATTGCCTACGTGGAAATAAAGTTTATTTAAAATATAGTGAAAAAAATATTTTAAATGTATGAAATATAAATAAAGAATGTAAACAAGTAGCCTCAGCAAAGCGGCTACGACCTATGAGAGCATTAAGTTTTTCATTAAGTTTTTAAGAGGGGATAGACATTTGATGTTTTTTTTAACGAAAAAAGTTAGCAGATATTATGTATTATATCGTATTGTATATTCAAATTTTATATGCCTCGTGTTTTCGGTTCACAACTTTGAGTTCGGTGTAAAGCAAATAAAATTTAAATAAAAAAATAAAATATATTTCGGACGAAAATTTACATATGTCAAGAACATTTTGGAATACTTTATTTACTTATCCGTTTATAACGGCCATAACCCATTTACAGAGCGACGAGAGACGATCGTCCAAACAAAATTGTAAAAACATTTTTAATCAATTTCTAGTATAAATTGAATACAATTGGTACATTCTGCATATATTTATTACAATTTAAATATAGCTGAAGGACGAATATAGGTCAAAATGGCCCTTTGGCAATATATATAATTTTTTATTTTTTTGTATGCAATTAGAATAAGATAATAGTTGTAAAAATGTATAACAATGTCACTAAATTTTTGTCTATTACTACTATATTTGACCACATATATATTGCCATTTTTCAATATACCTGCTTCATTTTCACGTGGGTGTGCACCAATTAAAGTACCTTCAAACTGAATTGTCCTCGTAGATTTCCCAGGAATTTAAACTCCACATACATTCCAACCATATAAAATTCCAACATATGAAAGTGCTTCGAAAATCGAATTAAAACAGGATCGCGACGCAATATTCGCGACAACGTTATCCTCAATGGAATCGAATGCAGTCGACAAATTATAGATTTGCATTAAACCCGCCGGTCGTTAACCGCGATTGGGTTCATTAACGAAGGTTGAAGGATCATCATAAATCGACCGGGGAGAACCAGCACCTGGATCAGCACACTCATCGTCTAAGCTCGCGCGCGCGCCGGATCGAAGGAGTGTTGCAAACACCGGGACAGTTATCTCTGGAATTTGCTCGCGGGAACCCCTTCAACGCCTCGAGATAATAAGCTTATTTATTTTTTGCCCCCTCGACGCAATGTCACCGTGAAGAAAGTGACAATAAAACGGACAGTTAAAGTGAAAATGACAAAATTCGACATACCGCATCGTCTTCCCTCGGGCACGAGTTCCGGTTCTCCCGAGCCAATCTTCCCAGTCTCTCGATCTCTCGGTCCTTGCTTCGTATCTCTTCCATCTGGAAGAAAACAGACGTTTGAATGATTGGTTAAAGATAGAAAAACCTTCTCGACATTAACGACGAACCAAATCGAATTTTGCTTAATTTCTTCTTCTTCTTCCGCAGACCGTTTAAGGATAGCTATGTTGCTTCGCGCTCATTTCGCATAAGTTCGAGAAAAATAAGAGAAAATTGCAAGTACTTTTCGATGGTAGAAAAACCTGAAAAAATTCATGCATTTTAAAGGTACCGAAAATATTAATTTTGCATAATAATAATTCCAAAATGTTATTAACAAATTAATCAAAAATTAATCGTTTGACAAATTACCCGGTAAACAACTTTTTTTTAAATGTAAATGATTCGTTCATTTTTCTGAATACGTATGAATTTTTGCAGATTTTTCAATTAGTTTTGATTTTTTAATTTTTTCACACATTTTTTCCATATTAAAAAAAAATCTAAGCTAATTGAAACATCTGAAAAAATTCATACGTATTCAGAAAAATGAACGAATCATTTTCATAAAAAAAAAGTTTCGTTGCCGGGTAATTTGTTAAACAATTAATTTTTTTATTAATTTGTTAATAATATTTTGGAATTAGTATCATGCAAAATTAATCTTTTCAGTACCTTCAGTATGCATGAATTTTTTCAGATTTTTATACCACCGAGAAGTATTTGCAATTTTCTCTTATTTTTCTCGAACCTATGCGAAATGCGTCCGAAGCGACAAAACAACCTTAAACAACATAAACATTTGTAAAATTTGAGCTTTAGAGTGACACGCGATGTAACTTTTAATCCCTCTCGGATCGTCAGGCCGAGTGTCGGGCACAACTTTCACTAGATAGTCCGAATTATTTATCAATCGATACCGCGAGGAGATACTCGAACCGAAGCCTGGAGAAAGGCCGCTGGCTCGATTCCATATAGTCCCGACGAATTCACTCTCCGTTTCTGTATCTGTCTTTTTCTTTTTCACGTTTGTCCGATTGTGACCAGGTCGAATGTGTAACTCTACGCCGGTATGGGATTCCCCACCCTCCCGACGTGGGACCCTTTACTTTACCTTTCTTTCGGTCGTTTAGCTCGACCCGTGTATTCACCGCCGCAAATCTCTCTTATCGTCAAACCAGAAACCAGTGTCGATACACTCTTGTCACTCTCCCTTTCGAGAGCTCGAGTCACCGTTCGCGTTCACACCTCCGATACACGTCGAGGCTGTCTCGCGACCATTTGCAATTTATCGGGACGTTCCCATTTCCGTTTTTTTCTCACTTATTTTTTTACTCTTCAATGTTCTTATTTATTCAACATAAATCTTAAAAGATTGAAGTGAAACATTGAAACATCGGAGATTAAAAAATTCAGAATTGATGGTGCAATTATGGGAATAGTAATTGTATTTACGACTTAGGAAATTCCTCGACATCGGAGACAGTCCTTTGTAAAGTTGAGTTGCGCAATAACGAGAAACGCAGTTTCTCCCGGTATTACCAGGATAACATGAAACTTCGATTAGGCGATCGATCGTACCCGCAGGCGTCGCGAATGTCGCGGGTACCATAACACAATACTTCTTACTTTATCGTTTTCTATTTGACTCGTGTATCGTTGCGCCATGCACTCTCCCGAGCAAGAACTAAAATAAGGCAAGTAGGCAAGGCAATCTCCTTTGCGAAACCGGATGTCGCGACGGTGTCCAGTGTGTACTCGCTATATGAAACCCAAAGGTACACACTGCAGTCGAAAGAAAACGTTTCGGTAAATCGCGGGGATACGTTCGAAGTCCCACGGCCCTTTACTTCCGGTGTTACTGAGACTGGAACCTTGTCGCGGCTTTATCCATCGCGCGGAAAATTCAAATATATATGTAAAATATGTAAAATATAATTATATATAATTTGTATATGTACAATATAATTATATATAATTTTTATATATAAAATATAATTATCTATAATTTTTATATGTAGGGTAAATCGGGGCAAAATGGAACAGTAGGCATCTCGATTAACACGTAAATCAATGATACATGGACCGGTCCATATTCCCCACTTTTACCCTAAGTCCCTACAACTATTCCCCTATTATACTATTCTGGTTCTATTCTGTGCGTCTCGGTGAGTTCTGTTCAATAATGCGGTACACACCGGCGCTCTCCACTATCATCATGTGCAAAAAAAAACTCATTTCTTTTCGAGAAATACGTCACTTCCGGTGCGGATAACGAATTTATCGACTGGAAGTGACGCCAGTTCGAAAATACTTAACTTTCTGTACGAAAAACTTGTTTTTCGACCTGAAATGATATCATACCGGAAATACGTCATTTTCGGTTTGAAAATCTCCTTTTTCAACAGGAAGAAACGTAGGGTGTATTCCGTAACATTCAACAGGCAATATGCCATGGGGTACGCCCTTCCGATTCTCAGACGTCCGTGCGAAGTTCATAGTTCTAAATGGCAACACACCTGCCCTCGAGGAGTTAATAAATACGCTCGATTTATTACGGCAGCGAGAAATGAAAAAAACGTTCTTCAAGAATTCAAACCCTACGCTCTCATTTGATACCGTTCGTTCACACGATAATAATAACAACAATAACAATAATAACAACGGCAACAAAGATAATCAGGAATTTATTTAACAACAATACAGTCCGGGATAAGAGAGATGTGATAGTATCCGCCCGTTTTGCAACATAATCTACAATAAATGTTCCCCCGGTCGATTAATCAATCGATACCGGTGCGTTAATACACGCCGCGATTCGTTGTGCGCGACGCTGAGATTGTTATCTATCGAATGGGGAGTGCGCGTGTTATCCTTGAGCCACTGCTGGCGCGTTATCCCAGCAGCCTCAAGAAACTCTCGCCGTCACTTTCTTTCTCACTCTATCTGTGAATTGGTTATTTTGTTTTTTTATTTCTATAGGTGTTTTCCCTTATGGTCTTAACCTACTAAACATGCCGGCGAGGTGGCCACCGGATCGGGACTTCGTACACTGAATTCCACAAGCTGAAACGCTCACCGACTGTGACGGTATTATAATAGCCGCGATTGTTCTTTCAATTAAATATGATTTATTCAACCCTTTGTAAGTCACGACGGAATCGCCGCTCTTCTGTTTATTCGTAGCGATGCGATACACCCATTCTTCTGAATAAATAAAAGTTGCAATGAAAATGCACTTTATTTAAAAAATGCATTTCAACAAACTGTATCTTAAAATAAAAAATATGGGTGCATAATAATTTATTTATGTCGAATTTTTTAGGCAAACATCTCAAAAATTATAAGAGCTAGACTGCGAAGGATATTTTTGAAAAATTGAAAGTTTCACCAATACCCCTACCGATTCTAACCAAGTTCAATGACGAAAATTATTTGATGTTAGTCTACCCTTGTAGAAAGTTTCGGCCCGATAACTCGAAATTTGCGGAAGCTAGAGCGTAAACACACTTTTTTACGATTTCAAAATCTGATAAAATCTGAACGAATGTTTCGATTATTGCGTACATTGAAACAAACAGAGGTCAACTGCTCTATATGCGTGCCAAATTTCAACCCGACTGATAAAGCCGTTTTTGAGTCATAGACGGTAGAATTTCACAGGCTTAACGCGCACACACACACACACACATCCATCCAAACATTTTGTTAAATGTGATTTTTCGACGTTTTCGAAGATTCTGAACATGTATACATGAAAAACTTGAATAAAAAATTTCATGAAAATAAAGCTTCCTCTATGAGGAAATAAAAGAGCGTTAATCAAAATCAGGATATTGGCACGCTTTTGTATTGATTAAAGTTAGAGTAAAAGTAGTGAAAATGGGCCGTTCCATATATCATCGATTTACGTGCTAAGCAGGGTGATCCATATTTCCCCACTTCTAGCATACATGGTCTTTTCAAAAGTAGGACTTTATTTTATGAGTGAGAAGAATTCAAAAAGAGCGTATATTTCAACCAACCGTCATAAATTTGTCACTGAAATAACGATGAGCGTATGGAAGAGTGCTGAGCATTTGTGAAATGGAAAATTCACGGTCAGAATGAGCTCATATGCAGAGTAGCTGTAGAACGTTCTGCGTACGTTTATTTGCCACGATACAAAGAAAGTGTATGGGTGGCAATTCACGTCTGGCGAGAGTGCACGCTGCTGTACAAGTACAGCGGCATAATACTGAACTCGAGAGTTGCACTGCACATGCACTTCTGGCACACTACATATTTTTACGAGCTGCCTTTGTGAGAGGGCAAAAAGTCATTTACCACTCCTCCGAGACGAGCACCAACAATAACTGGAGTGTTCACCAGCTTCGCGAGCTCTAACCACAAGGACCTCAACACTTTTTTATACCTTAAACGTTTCGACAACTAAGACCGGGAGACAAAAAAAATTGTCTACTAAAAAATATCAATCGATGCCCACTCTGGAGCGAATGGGGTATCCATTTTTTATCCCTTCTAACATATCTCTTCTAGTATTCCTTCTAGTATTCCTTTTAGTATCCCTTCGAGTATTCCTTCAAGTAACCCTCCCAGTAACCCCTCCAGTAACCTTTCCAATAACCCTTCCAGTATCCCTTTCAGTAACCCTTCCAATATCCCTTCTAGTATCCCTTCAAGTAACCCGCCCAGTATCCCTTTCAGTAGTATCCCTTCCAGTATCCGTCTCAAAGTAGATACAGACATGAATCAATGCTCGATAGCTTCCTCAGAATGTCGGTTACGAGCTCAGGCAAATCCCATTTCGATATCATTTGTGAATTACATATAACAAGGATTACTCCGATTACCCAATGATCACCATTACCCCGCTCTCCCCTGAACAAAAGACAAATGAAATAAATTTAGGGAAAATGCACCAACCCAAAGTCGACTAAAAATTACCGAACAATATAGAACATGTGAAAATAACAGAAATACGCGTCATATTGTTGAAGGCTTGTTAAGTAAGAGCTCGATGAACTTGCAACTTGGTCGTAGATTTGCTCGTTCGAGCGTGTGAATTTGGGCGGCGGTCAAACGAGTTTCTTGCCGGCGTGGGAATACACGTGAGCCGTGTCGTGGAGAATTGAGTAGAATCCGAGAGCGGCAAGAGACTCCAGTATAGTAGTCGCCACAAAATGGCCTGTCGTATACCCGCAATGCAGTTCGCATTATTTGATATTCCGGGCTCGAACTACCGACATCCGAAGCCTTACTATCTCTGCCCCGGGGTGTTCATTCGGGACTGTTGCAAATACCGACTAGAGCATATTAATCGTGAGAAACACTTTTTTTAAATTATTGTTTTGCTTTGGAGGAAGGTTTCTCTTTTCGTCACATTTTCTTTTCATAATTTTTACGCCAACATTTATGGCCAATTTCGAGGGTACTTTCTTAATTTTCGTAAACACAGTTCGATCGCTCATTTATCAAGTTATCGACGATCGGAGCAAGCTGACCAATCCTGATGAAAGAACCATTCATAAAAAGACCGCAACGATCTCCATGCTGGAACGGTGAGAAGATGGAAAAAAGAAGAAAAAAAAACGTTGGGAAGGGTAACAGTCGAGCTGGTAAATTAGAGCAAGACACGCGAAAATCCTAAAAATAATGTGGGAAGATATTTGCTGTAATAACAGGGTTCGCCGCTAGTACCAAATGCCAATGGCATCCCAGGTATTTCTTCCCTTCCTATATCTTCGTGGCGGATCAAAAATTGACCGGAAGCTGCGATGGGCTTGGCGTTCGTTTCCAGCAGCGAGAGAGCGAGACAAGATCGGTTGGGCATAGCCGATGCGCAGACTCCTCGTTGCCCCGAGGCACAATTTTTAATAACCTGCCTCGAAGGTTCCCCTCATTTACCTTTTTTTTCGTCTTCGGCTTGACTCCTTTTTCTCTCCTACTGCTTCTATTCCGCTGCGCGGAGGTTTGGGGGAAAAAAATCGTCTCGGCCTTTGGTTTTTCAGTACCGCTGTGGGAGTATCGCGTGCCGAGATGAACACCGAAGCGACTAACCACACCCTTTGGGCCCTCCGGGGCACAGGGAACGCGTCTACACTCCTCCTTCGACTCGAGAACTGTTTTTTAAAAGTGAAAGTGGCCATCTAGAAGCCTAAACACTACCACCGCGAATTTTAAACAACGGGGCTACTTTCGGTAATCAATGTTGTTGTTTTGGGCCTCACGGTGGATGCCACAAAGTCTGTTGAACTTCATCGATGCATGTATCGACGATGCACTTCTTCTTTCTCACCGACTACGGAGTCGGTAAGAGAGTCGGTCAAGTTAGTCCTCGTTCATTTCGCATAAGTTGTAGATAAATGAGGGGGAATTGCAAACACTTCTAGACGGTATAAAAATCTGAAAAAATCAAGCATTTTAAAGATGATGAAAAGAGTAATTTTGCATAATAACAATTCCAAAATGTTATTAACAAATTGATGAAAAATAAAATTGTTCAACGAATCTTCCGCAAAACTACACCCAGAAAAAAATTTATTTGACGACCACCGTTTATTAAGATTAAGTAAAATGGTTATTTGATTTAAATAAATATTAAATAAAGTAAATAGTTACTTAAATGAAATAATTTTTTTTCTGGGTGTAACTTTTTTTGTGAAATGGCTTCGTTCACTTTCCTGAATATGTATGAATTTTTGCAGATTTTTAAATTCACTTTGCACATTTTTTTTATATGGGCAAGAACGTGTCGAAAGTCACACAATTCAATGAATTTAAAAATGTGAAAAAATCATATTCAGGTGGCTGAAGAAATGCGGTCGATGGCTAATTGGCAATATACAATATAGATGTAAAGAGAAAAATCTATTAGGTATAAAAAAATCTGTTACATGTTATCTATTGTTAATAAACTCACTACTACTACTCATATTCAAAAAAATAAATTCGTATTCGAATAATTGTCATTAAAAAAAGTTATGTTTCCGGGACATTTGTTGATCAATTTTATTTTTCATCAATTTGTTAATAACATTTTGGAATTAGTATTATGCAAAATTAATCTTATCAGCATCTTTAACACGCTTGATTTTTTTCAGATTTTTATACCATCGAGAAGTGTTTACAATTCTCGTTAATTTCTCTGAAACTTATGCGAAGTGAACGCTATTCGCAAGGACTACCTTAAAAACAAGAAATACGTCACACTGGTGTGACGTATTTCTTACATTCAACCGCCAATATATAAAACATATTGGTTGACACAATTGTTGCACCAACATTGGTTAATGCGCTATTGGCGAAGCTTATAACCTACCATCCGAATGGCATCGCTTCGCAGGGATTTCTTCAGGACATTGATCTCTGCCTCGTGATTCTCGTGCTGAATTCTCAGCTCCATTATTCGAACCCTGTCCGCCTCCATGCAAACAATCTGCAACAAAAAACAGTCAAACGTTATCGTACTTGTATCCCCAAACGGAAATTATGGCTTCATTTTTTCGTTGGCACGGACATTTATTTTAACAGCGATTAATCTGTTATTCGAATGAACGTTTATACCTCCGTTCCGTGACCTATCAACGGTAGTTTCCAGGTGTACGCTTCACTTCCGGACACTGGAAGAATATCCTGAAAGCTCTTGATGCTCGAGCACGGCCGCGAACGGAGAATAGCTGGGATTGGAATCGCGCGATCGCGGCAAAGAAAGGCTCGAACCGATCGTATAATGCCGCTGCCCTCTCCTCCCCCTACCGCCCTCCCCCCCCCCCCCCTCTGTTGTAAAGAGGATTTATGTTTATAACACCAACGTATGTTGGACTATAATGTGGAGGTAGTGGTGGCCGACAGTAACCGCTTGGTTTTGCGCTCACCCGCGAGATTCATACCCCAAGAAAACCCAAGGAGTGGAGAACTCTAAAAAGCAGTTCTGCACAGCGGAAACCAGCTGTCTCTTATTATATCCATTGCATGTTTTTCGACGACACGTGGAAATTGACATTGCTCGAAGAAATTATGCGAGTGACAGTGAGAAAGAAGAAAGACGCAATGAAATGAATGAATGGTATGGAATACAATGAATCCCTAGTAGACATTTTGTAAGCATTTTTCGGACCGTATCAGAACCTGATGAAGCGCTGTAAAATTTCTACTTTCGTTAGGTAACTATTAATTAATTCTTTTAATAATTGAAATTGATGTCAAAAAACGTAAGAAGTATCTCTTCAGTGAGTTTCATACTTCAAGAAAAATCAAGGAGCGGAGACTGAAAAGCAGTTCTCAACAGCGGAAATCAGCTCTCTCTTATTATATCCATTGCATGTCTTTCGATGACATGTGGAAATTGGCATCGCTCGAAGATATTATACGAGTGACAGTGAGGAGGAAAATAAGCGGTAATGAAACGAATGAATTGTATGTAATACAATGAATCCCTGGTAGAAATTTTGTAAGCGTTACGTCAAAGTCTGCTCGGGTTTTTTCCGGACCGTATCAGGACCCGATGCAGCGCTCTAAAATTTTTACTTTTGTTAGTTAACTATTAATTAATTGTTTTATCAATTCAAATTGATGTCAAGAAACATAAGAAGTATCTCTTCAGAGAGTTTTATACTTGAAGAAAATCCAACGAGTGGAGACTCTGAAAAGCAGTTCTCTACGGCGGAAATCAGCTCTTTCTTATTATATCCATTGCATGTCTTTTGATGACACGTTGAAATTAACATTGCTGTCTGATCAAGGCCCAGTCAGACCTTTTCCGTACCGCATCAGTTAAATGTGGTGCTCTAAAATGTCTACTTTTGTATTTAACAATTAATTCATTATTTACTTAATTTCAGTTGATGTAAAATAACGTAAGTGATCTAAACGTGCGGATCATCCAATGGGAAGGATCATCCAATGATCTTCGGATCACCCAATGGAAGAGTAAGATGATTAGGATACGTCGTATAATTTTTCTTAATTTTGGCTTACGTGTCGACAAATTAATTAAATTTTGCCGTAACGAAGGCGGTCATCCGGAACTGTGTAACAAACCAATTCTCGCGCGCGAGCGTGTGAAAGTACTACTCGAGCCTCTGAACTAAATATCCCAGAGCGAAGTAATACTAGAGTGGACGCACGGAATGTACATCAATACATCGATACTTTTGCCCGGGCACAAGTCACCCGAGCTGGCGAGAATGGCCGAGTATTTTATACACAACAACTTGGCATCTCGCTCTTTCGTTCGCTTTCCGAATCCATTAACTCACCGCATTGTCTCTCGCGCCGGACGGCTCTGCGCTCTACGCGCGGGCTTTGCGAGCTTCGGAACGCTCTGTATATTCACGATTCTGTAATAACAAGTTATCCGTGGTGTTTATCAAACCCGCACGGAGTAATAAAGCGCTGATACGAGGTACTCGCTATTTTAGTATATGGCGCTCGAGTAACCCGGTAACTAGACTGAATTAACTTAATGGCCGACTGGAACCAGACAACCGGCAATTTGTTGCAATTTTTTGTCTTCCTCACTCTCCTAATAATTCGCTCGATTTCTAAAATTATTCCGCCACAATATATATGTATATATATATATATATCTGGACGGTCACGTTCTGCGCGAGACCTTTGAAGCGTTGCGAAACTATCGGACAGTATGGACAGACTCTTCAGTTAAGATTTTTTCTTATTCATCGAAAGAAGCTATTACATCTGGCGCTCTTTGAACAACTGGGCGACGTCTATAGCAGAGCTGGGCAAAGTACAGTAGAACCCCGATTAATCGGGATGCTCGGGATCAAAGAGTCCCCGCACTGAAAAAAAAAATCGCTTCA
Organism: Ichneumon xanthorius; assembly: GCA_917499995.1. Classification (NCBI taxonomy): domain Eukaryota; kingdom Metazoa; phylum Arthropoda; class Insecta; order Hymenoptera; family Ichneumonidae; genus Ichneumon; species Ichneumon xanthorius. The sequence goes on from OU824201.1 coordinate 23,536,641, forward strand.
ATTCTACTTTCAATTCTTACAATTCCATATGATATTGAAACAACGACAGCAAGACTGTCAAGGTGACATTTTATCGTTTCAATCCGGTATGAAATTGTACGAATTCAGAGTATTCTTTTTTCAGTGCGGATAATCGAAAGCCCGGTTAATCTGAACTCGACACCGAAATTATAGAAGTCAATAATGACTAATGTTATTTATTTTGACTAGTTACAATGACATTTGGTACAACTTGCGCTTAATTGTTAAATAGTGCGAACTAGAATGTCAAGCTTTGCTTTTTTTTTTCATTAATAGTGCGTAAGCTCGTATTTTTTTTTTAAGTACTTAGTGACTTTGGTTTGCTCCGACCATAAAAAAAAGAAACCTAGGAAGAGGCACGGTTAATCCGCTTCTCGGTTAATCCGACTTCGGTTAAACGGGGTTCTACTGTACTCGAAAGTACTCCAAATAGAAAATACAAAATACTTTTTGGTTGTACAAAGGATAAGGGCTGTGAAGGGCATTGAGGTTAACGTTAGGTTACTACGTTAGGTTACGTACTATATTACTATATGCAGCAGTATTGTTAGCTATAAGACACAAGTAGCAGTAGTAGCATTATTAAGAGAAAGCCAAAGTGTAAAGATAAGACAGTGTTCTTCTTTCTTATTTTGCTTGTTTAACATAAAACAGATTTTATGTTTAAGAGTAAGTTTTCAGAATGTAAGAAGAAGATATGTTGGGGATGTAAAAGGCAAAAGCCGTACAGTGAAACTAAATTCTATTCTATTCTATTCTATACAAAATACTTTTTTCATCACTCGGTGCGGAAATGGCCACTTTTCCGCCCGCTTCGCGTGCGTAAAACCGCCATACTCGCACCTTGTGATGAAAAATTTCGTACATCCCTCGTGTGAAACACTTTTTCTAACTCGTGTGATTACAGCACTTGCCTTCGGCTCGTGCTGCAAACTCACACTCGTTAGAAAAACGTTTTTCGCCCTCGTGGAGTAATGTACTATTGTACTCAAAATACATTTTTACGTACTTCGTGTAGGTACTTTTTAAAGTACCTCTTAAAAATCAACACGTATGGATGGATGGATGGATGGATGGATGGACGTCCATCCACCCATCCATCCCGTCCATTCTAACCGACCGGCCTAACCGTACAGCCCTAATATGTAGAAGACGCAAAAGTATTTTATATTCTGTACTTAAAGGGGGCGAAAAGTACTTAAAATACCAGAAAAGTATTTGAGTACTTAAAATACCTGAAATACATCAACGATTTAGAATACGGCCCAGCTTTGGTCTACAGTGGTTTTGTTGCGGAATATTTCGTACCGTTGTTCGAGCCGTTAGTTATTTTCCGTTAATATTTCTTTTTAAAACTCACGTTCAATTTTTCTTCAATTTTTTTATTGACCGCACGAAGTGCCTTCACTTCGCCGTCCAATTTCCTCAGTTCCGCGGCTGCATGAGTCTCGACCTTTCTGCGTTTTCCACTGGAGTTACTGACCGGAGGGTCCAGGGAGCTCGATCGGAGCTTTCGTATTGTGGCGTCCGCCTCGGCGAGGCGTTTCTTCGCTGCTGAAATCTCACGTCTGTGATTCTCATCCTTCAGCAATTCCGCCTTCGTGATCGCTGGATTCGATTCCGTCGTCGGGCGAGACGGTGACTGTGACAGTCTATACAGTAAAAAATAATTTCGTAAAATCGGAATGCAAAATTTCGTAATAGTACATTACTCCACGAGGGCGAAAAAGTGTTTCGCACGAGGGATGTACGAAATTTTTCATCACCAGGTGCGAAAATTGCGGTTTTACGCACGCGAAGCGGGCGGAAAAGTGGCCATTTCCGCACCGAGTGATGAAAAAATAATTTTTTTAAATAAGTGATAAACTCATCTGTCACTTATTTGAATATACGAACTTGTTCTTTTATTTCCCGTATCATTGACAGTTTGAGTTCGTACTTTTGTTTGTAAAACTAGAAAATTAACAAATAAAAAATTATGGACATTTGTGGACAACAAGTTGTTGTAAAAAGTACACATTTTTTTTGACTGTGTATGGAAAAAAAAATTACATAAAAATCCTATGATTATTAACCGTGCAATTTATCGATGTTCATCGCAAGTTACTCAGTGAATTTCAAAATGTTTTATTATTATTAAATTTCACCGAGAAACTTTCGTTTGAACAATCAACCGATTGCTTTCTCAAGCCACAAGTCTTCAGTGTTGCAGGGTCAAGTACGCCAAGTGGCCTCAGGTGTGTCTATTACGAGTGACTCACCTTGTTTTAAGTTCGGCAATGACACGCTGATGCTTCGCGCTCTCAGCAGCTCTCGCCTCCCTCACGGCCACTTCGATCTCTCTTCTCGCGAGTCTCGCGGCTCGACGCTCCTCGTAAAGCTCGGATCTCGTCTCGGCGAGATCCTCGCGCAATTTTCGGGCTCCCTCCTCGAGCCATTGAATGGTTTTTCTAAGCCGGGCGGAATCATCCCTGCGGTTTATGCTGGAAAGACCCATCAATCTTCTGCGAGGCGAGTCGGGATGCATCGGTGGCTTCGTCGACAACTGGTCAGTTTCATCTTCGTGTTCTTGAGCAAGATTCGCCATCTTGGTTTGATCGGACTTCCGGTTGGCAGGTTTTTCCGCTCCGCTATCGTTGCATCCGTCGACTGATTTCTTCGTCTCTTCCATATCTTCATTGAGCTGGTTGGTACAATCGTCAGACCCGATCAGGTCGCCGCTATCGCAGACCTGCTTCCGGTTGAACGCACTTCGGTCTTCGCCGGAACGTCCGTCGGACGAGACTCTGGAGCGCGAAGATCTGGCGAGACTCGGAGGATTCGCTGTTTTGTTTTGCACTGATTTCTTCGTCTCTTCCATACCTCCATTGAGCTGTTTGGTACAATCGTCCAACTCGATCGGGTCGCCTCTATCCGAGACCTGCTTCCGGTTGAACGCACTTCGGTCTTCACCGGAACGTCCATCGGACGAGACTCTGGAGCGCGAGGATCTCGCGAGACTTGGAGGATTCGCTGTTTCGTTTTGCACGTCTTCCTGACTTTCTTCAGGGACGTCTTCCGGCGCACGCTCGTCCGGAGGATGGCCGGGCTCTTTCTCGCCTGTCCGTCGAGGCGTTTTCCTGGGGATCCCCGTTCTCGATGACGCCGGTTCCGTTCTTCGCCGCTTCCTCAACACGGGTTTCGATTCTGGCCGTGATGCGGTAACGCGACGGAGACCGTCGTCGTCGATATCGTCGTTGATCCTCGGCGAGGTTTCCTCGGTCGTCGTTGGCGTGACGGTGCCTCCCGTTGAAGGTTTCGTCATCGTTCGTTCTGCAAAAGTCAATTCCGGACGATGTCGTTAGTGATCAATGGAAATTAGGTGTCTTGTATAAGAATGATGGTGAATTAGAACTCCGTTTATCCGAAGCAAAGCGGGGGAAGCGTACCGCGGGTCAGTGAAATCTCGGACGATATGGAATACGCAATCCACCAATTACCCAGCGGGTAAGCATCGGCCCTTCGTGCGACGTAACCGGCTTATAGTGGTCGGTAATAAAAACTGTAATTAATTTTCCCAATCAACGTGACGATTTACTTTCAAAAACGAATTCTTGCGTGAAGCTGAATTTACATACGCTTCATGCAAGAATTTGATTTTAAGGGGGCGTCCTGCTTTACAAGGCATACAAATCTACTAGGCGTTTTTTTTAAACATTTTTTTAGGAGGGAAAATAACGAGTGAGCTCAGTGAATTTAGAGGTATGTTTTAATGTATATTTGAACTGTACGAAAAAATTAGTTTTAACACAATACTAAAAAGTACTGCACAGTTTTTGGTTATTATTTTTCTACATTGGCAGGAGGGATAACAAAAAAAGTAAACGACCTATTGACTTAAACCAAAGATCATTTTTTCAGTACTACATTCCTGGCAACATTTTTTTTTTATGAAAATGATTCGTTCATTTTTCTGAATACGTATGAATACGAGAGGTACTTGCAATTTTCTCTTATTTTTCTCGAACTTATGCGAAATTAGCGCGAAGCGACATAGCTACCTTAACAGCGTCCATTATTGATACCCGTGAAAATAATTAATTACAGTTTCTTTTAGTTTATTTTTACCGAAATTTTTTTATTTATAAATAATATCGACCTTTCCCAATCCAAGTTATCTCACTCCTATGGCTATATAGATACTCCAATAAATATTCACTCCTAAAGTGAATATTTATTGAGAGCCTTCGAAATTGTAGCAAACGACTCCGACTTTCGCTAATTGCTCTTTTAAATTATCGGTTAAATTTCATGCATTTCAGTGTGAACCGCAGCGGCAACGAAGTAGCCTTCTCTACTTGCGATTCGGTTTTTCGTCTCACTATTTTTCCATTACGACCGGTTACGTTGAATTTTCCATTACCGGAACGCTCCGATTAGCGTACTTTCATTCCACATCCGCGTGGCGCTCCACGCTAATTGCTTTCCCGTCAGCGACGCGAGCCTCTCAAAACTCTCTGCGAGATTAACGCGTGCTACGCGTCACGGCGAACCCTCGAAATTGGATAAAGTGCATTAGCCGTCGTTGGCCCCGAGAGTCGAGGACGTTATCAACGTCCACTCCACCTCGCTCGGCACGCAAATGAAAAAAAAACATTAACATTTTTTTTTTCAATATACATTTTTGGATTACCTCATCTGAATTCATGGTGTCCAGTAAAAAGTCCATACGAAATTCAAGGGCATTCGAGGACAATTTCCAGGACACATCCAGATTGTGTTGCGACATTTATAAGAAATTAAGAATATGCATATCGCGCGCGACGTACGAAATAACATTTAGTTCGATAACCGTTTCCGTTCACGTCGACATCGGTTCAGAAAAAGTAACAACTCACTATGCACGAATGTATACATGTATCTCAGCGAAACTGAAATACACATTTTTTTAGGATGGTCGCTAGTACACTGATAAAAAAGTACAGTTGAGTCGACTAAGATTCGGGTAGGGACGTTCAAATTAATGTTTACTTGGTCGAACAAAACATTGTAATGACTCAAAAATGTTTTGGTGAAATCACCCAACAAATTGTTGAACTAACCAATTTTTTAGCTGTACCAACAAATTATTTAGTTGAACGTCCCTGCCCGTTCAGTTGATTCAACCATATTTTTTATTAGTGTAATAGACATTTAAAAATAAACTCAAATTTTCACGGAATTGAAAAACTCAAGGAGATTAGATGAAATTCAAGGACATTCCAGGACTTTTTCAAGGACAGGAAAAATTCAAGGACAGTTCCAGGACTTCAAGAACTTCAAGGACCGCCGGACACCATGGAATTTTTAAGGAAGTCCATCACTCTTTTTATTTTTAAGACGATGCGAGTTTGCGTGACGAGGCCTTTCGAGGGAGCAAAATCATATGCAAGTTTCCTATCCGAGATTAGAATTGAGCGTTTCATCTGGCAACCCTGCGGCAAACGGTACAACGTAGGTAGAGCTTGTAACGAGACTTTATAGCATCGGCAGACGCGGAGCATTGTAACGTAGAGTCGAGGGGAACGACGGAGCGAAGCGGTTGCACCGCTGCTCGGTGCAACGAGAACGAGAGACTCTGGAGCTTTAGAAACACGATACCATTGCGCATCTGTGAAACTAATTGAACGAGCTCGCACAACGAGCGGAGTATCTGCGAAGTACACCGGAAAAAAAAATCCATTTTTTTCCATTTTTCTCGCAAAGGTGTTTCTTCCCTTATAAATAATGGCTGCGACATTATGAAAAATTATGTAAAAATTCAGCCGTGTCGGGAGAATAATGAGTCATCGAGGTCGGAGTTACGTTCCGTGTCTTCCGCGTCATCCGCGACAACCCTCGGGGTCTTGCCCTTTATTTAGTTTTCATCGCGCAACGGGTTTAATTTATGAGAAACAGCCGGGGCGAACGCGTACGAAACAAAAAGAAAAAAAAATCAGCACTCGCCGTCCGTCGCGAATGGAGATGAGCCGATTCGTTTTCCGGGTTTATCTATTTATAAACGATACCCAACGGTATTGAATCGCCGCAAGCGTAATTAAACTTTTCTGTCTGACGCACGCTATTCGAGGAAAAAAATTGTACGATTCGCCCGGAGAATAAACGATAGAGATAAATAACGGGGTCAGATTCCTGGTGGTAACAATAAAAAGCGTACGAATATTGTGCCGGCTAAACTTTCCACGAAAAAGTGGAATTAATGGGTCGCCGGTGCTGTGGATCGGAAAAATGCAAAAACCATTGACCCGAGTTGATATTTTAACAAATACAAATTTTTAAATATACAAATTTTAGACGACTATCATATTCAATTTTTCCGAGCTTTGGTACAGAAGTAAAGATAGCCAATTCAAGCTCGAGCACCCAAATTTGTAGGCGGATTTCTGTGTCGAATATATATATATATATATATATATATTTTAACGGTGTAAAGTATTGAAATTTAACTGGGCCTGGTGTGAGCACCGCGCCAGTATCGATGACATTAAAAAGCTACGATAATGTGCCAGGGCTCAACACGTTGTTGGTCGCGCTTGCACATCATTGCGAGCTCCAAGTCGTTAGTAGCGGCGCGCCGCTATTCATAGCACCGCGGCCAATTGGCCGCGCCCTGCGGTGGTTCCCAACTCTTATTCGGTAAAAAAGAAAACGTAAAAATAGAAATAAAGAAAAAAAAATTGTAAGGGAGCTGAAGAACGTCTGAAGAAAGGGCATTAAGTCATTTCGCGCACGCGATTCGCTTCTATCCAATAAAAGAACCCGCCCCGGGGATTGCAATGCGCATTTCCGTTTTCGTCGCGTAGAATCAGCTCCGAAATTCGATCCGCGAGCATCTCGGAAACGCGGAAGTCGGCATTGCGACAAAGCAAAGAAGCGAACAGCTCGCCGTCGATTGCGTATTCGTCGACGAAAAAAGAAAAAACTTGTTTTGCCTCATCAATGAGGAAGCTTCGGTTTAGTGCTTCACATCCTCTGCGCCCAGAAAAATAATGTATTTGACGGCCACCGTTTATTTTACTTAAACCAAATAAACGGTGGCCGTCAAATAATTTATATTTCTGGGTGTATGCATCCTGTCGTAACCCACTGGTACCTAAATTATTTATCTATACAAATTATTTATTTCTTTGGTTAATAAATAATTTGTTTGCATTTGTACTTGTATTTTATTGATCAAGGCCAACAGGATTTCTCCCAATAGTAGGCCTTCGAGATGTACAAAGTAATGTATACAAAATGGAATGGATAAAAAAATTAGGTAGCCGGGTAATTTGTGGCATAATGTTCTATTTCTGGATATTTTTCAGATTTTTATCCGATCGGGAAGTGTTCGTAATTCTCTCTTATTCCACTCTGAAACTTAGGCGGCATCAGACATGACGCAAGAACTACCTTGAGGGAATACGTCACACAACGACTTTTCTACTTTTGAAACTAAAAAGCGCAAAAATAAAACTAAAGCAAACAAGTATTTAAACAAGTGTTATAAAGCAACGAATAAGGTTTTTTATAAGAATGTCTAATAATTTTTTCCCCACATGGATTCTGAGATACATGAGCTTAAAATTGTGTCAATTAGCATGAGCTGCATATGCCGCGTGAAAAGCAACATTCTTTTTAAAAAGATACATATTTCCAGACTATTGTATTAGAATTTTTTTTTCTAAAATGACATTACAACATTATTAGGGACTCATCCAAAAAATAAAATCGAAGATATTGAAGGAGTTTCGAACCTGCATATGAATAGATACCTAGGCCTCAACCATTGCTAGCAACAAGCCCCTACCACCCCCTACCACCCCCCCCCCCCCATCACCCCCCACCACTAAGAAATGGCGATCTGTGACGTATTCCCTTAAGTAAGTACAAATCTCCTTGGATATTACCGAGATTGGAGACACGAATCTATTAATTGGAGGCATATCTCTCAGGAAATTATTTACATTCGAGCACAGTCCATATAAAGGCGAATTCATTTCCGCGTTTGTGGTGGGAAAAGGCAGATTTTACTGGTACCTATTTATGTATCCTAAAGGGTTAACTCTAAGATGACAAAAATTAACAGTACGGTCAATTTTCATTAAACCGTAACCGGCTATGGACTTCGGGAGGGCAGACTTCTTCCGAGTGTCTTATTCATTGAGGACGCAACGAAAACCGTTCGGTCCATAGATCACTAAATCGGTTATTATATGCGGCAGGATGCGAGTTCCTCGAGGGCGTGCGGAGGCTCACGCGGGCCGATGGTATTAGTAAAATAATGATAATGTGCATACTTTATACAATGAGAGACAGTGGGCACGTTCTGTTTGTTCTGTCATTTAGCACGTGGGTGTTTTGGACGAAGACTACCTCGCCTCCTCTTCCGTCGCTCAATCGTACATAGATCGTTCAACTGGCACAAGGGGGTATCAGCTGTGCTCGATCATAGGACGATACGCCCTGCTGACACTGCAACGGCGACACACAATACCTCCGATATTTCGAAATTTTCTACCGTGTACATTTATGTATCGATGCATCAATGATGACAAAGTTTCATCCTCTCCAGCGTTTAATTTACGCACAATAACGAATTATCATGACATATCATTTATAATTTTATTTTTATTTATTACTTAATTTTTATAGAGACGTTTTATTTATCTGCTTGGCTTTGCTTATTTTTCTGACCGTCTTTGATTATTGAATCGTATAGTTATCGCAATTTTTTGAATGTTGAATGGAATAGTGTACAATGAGAAAAATTACATAATCGCACCGGCGACATGCAATATCTCTAGTATTTCGAAATTTTCTACCGTGTACATTTATGTATCGATGCATCAATGATGACAAAGTTCCATCCTCTCCAGCGTTTAATTTACTCACAATAACAAATTATCATGAGGTATCACTTAATTTATTTTTATTTATTGGTTAATTTTTATGGGAATGATTTATTTATCTTCTTTCCTTTGCTTTTTTTCTGGTCATGTTCGATTATTGACTCGAGTTGCTATCGAAGTTTTTCGAACCTCGAATGGAATAGTCTACAATGAGAATAAAAATGAAATAATCGAAGTCCCATTGTGCAAAGGATCCTCGTCGACATCGAGCCTCTGCAATTAATCTGAATTAATCGGCAAATTAGTCGGTCAAGAGCATACGCGAGGAGGTGTGTCTCTCCAGTTGCGTGGGTTAACGTGCTTATCGCTTTCGTACACCAGAGCTACCGGCTGTTTGTACACAGGCATACTACACAGGCCGCAACTGCTTTTTCCACTGGTGAAGCCCGGGCGACCGATCGATAGACTGCAAAACAACAACATTCTCTTTTTTTTCTTCTATGAATTTCAGTAATCATTTATTTAGCGGGGAAAAGGGCGGATGTTTCTATGTAAGGCCGGCGCGTTTCACGGTGAATGGCGATAAAAATAAATGCAATACAATAAATGTCGCCCACACGAGGCGCGTGCATAGAGTCGAGAAATAAATAGTTCGTCAAGCTTTAATTTAACAAAAACATATTTAACAAATTTATCATTTAACTTAATTTGACGAAAACTGTTCTAATATCGCGTGAAATACCACGGTCGGTTAAGGTAGCCCTTGCGTCATGTCTGATGCCGCCTACACAGTAAAAAATAATTTCGTAAAATCGGAATGCGAAATTTCGTGAAAATAATTTTTTTATATAAGTGACAAACTCGTTCGTCACTTATTTGAATATACGAACCTGTTCTTTTATTTCTCGTGTCATTGACTATTTAGTTTGTACTTTTGTTTGTAAAATTAAGAAATTAATAAATAAAAAATTGTGGACGTTTGTGGACAATAAGTTGTTGTAAAAAGTACAAACTTTTTTTACTGTGTAAGTTTGAGAGAGAACTAAGAGAGAATTACAAACACTTCCCGATCGGATGAAAATGTGAAAATAGCTTGGAAGGTGCTAAAAAGATTGTTTGTGCATAATAATAATTCCAAAATGTTTTCAACAAATTACGGAAATAAAAAATTATTAAATAAATTACCCGGCAACCTATTTTTTTTCTCATGAAAATGATTTGTTACTTTTTTTTAATACGTATGCATTTTTTCAGATTTTTCAATTAGCTTTGATTTTTTTTTATATGGAAAAAGTATGTGAAAAAACAGAACTATCAAAACTAATTGAAAAATCTGAACAAATTCATAAAAATGAACGAATCATTGTGATTAAAAAAAAGGTCGTTTGCCGAGTAATTTGTTAAACAATTAATTTTTTGATTAATTTGTTAATAACATTTTGGAATTATCATTATGCAAAATTAATCTTTTCAGTACCTTTAATATGCATGAATTTTGTCAGATTTTTATACCATCGAGAAGTACTTGCAATTTCCTCTTATTTTTCTCGAATTTATGCGAAATGAGCCCGAAGCGACATAGATACCTAAAAAAGCTGTTATCGACTTTTTTCACGAATACTGGCATGCACGATCAGATGAAAACTCCACCGGAAGCTGACACGATATCCGCTTCCGATGAGACTTTTCTTTTTTCATCGTACCCGCAGCCACCCATAAAAAAAAGTTGATTACAGTTTGTATTACCGACCGTGGTATTTCGCATGCTCTTGATTGCTCAAAAAGCGAATAAACTCATGACTTCCTTGAGACCGAGGCAAAAGCAAAGTGCCTGACAAAACGAACGATAACGTGTCCAGCTTGCTAAACAAAACGAATAACTCCGTGCATTCCCAGACATATATTTTAGGATCATACGCGAGTGCACTTCATCTTGCGTCTTGCCTCTTCGCAGCCTCTTTCCGCGCATTAAATTCGCCTCGAGGAACGCCTCGAGCGTTCATCCTTTTACGTCTCGTTATTATTTTCTTCTCTTTACGATTGACAGCCATTGAGCTACGTCGCGCATATACGTCGAATACGCCCGCCGAGTTACAAAGCTGCGGCAACAATGAGAAACACGAGCCTCGAGATTTCTTATTCATCTGGATCCGAGAGGCTGCGACTGTCGACCCACGAGCGACGCGGTGTCGAGATAGCGATCGAACCGGCGAGGAGTGAATTTAGAAACGCGAGAGGCCAAAACGAAAATAGAAACCGACCGATGAGGTAAGGATACCGAATTCGCTTGGATTCTCGACAAACTCGATCCGATTAATGGATTACGATCCATAAAAAAAATAAGAAAAAAAAGATGTACAATGTCTTTTTGCAGTCAGCCACAAAGCGGCAACTTCGATAGTTTAAGAGAATGAATTAAGGAATACGTCACTCAACAACTTTTCTACTTTTGAAACTAAAAATCACGAGTGTTATAAAGCAATGAATAAGGCTTTTTATTCAAATTTCTAATAATTTTTTCCCCACATGGATTCCGAGATACATGAGCTTAAAATTGTGTCGATTAGCATGAGCTGCATACGGTGCCGGGTGAAAAGCAACATTCTTTAAAAAATATATATATTTTCAGAGGACTGTATTCGATTTTTTTTTCTAAAATTAAATTACAACATTAGTAGTGGCGCATTAAAAAAATAAAATCCCCCACAGCGCCCACAGATTTTCGAAAATATTACGAGTTGAAGGAGCTGCGAACCTGCATATGAAAAGATACACCGATAAAAAGGTTTGGTAATATCAACTAAGCTGCGGTTGCGGGTGGCGAAGGAAATATTTGGCTCGATTAAAAGAAATATTTAGTTGATTGAGCGAATATTTAGTCGTGTGACCGAATATTTAGTTGAATTGACTGTTCTGTTATTGATTGTAAAAAACATTTTGTTCAATCGACCAAATATTTCCTTTGCCACGCGCAACCGCAGCTTAGTTGATATTACCAAATCTTTTTATCGGTGTACCTAGGCGTCAACCATTGCTGGCAACTTGCCCCTACCGCCCCCCACCATTAAGAAATGGCGATCTGTGACATATTCCCTTAATCGGATGAAACGATAATTTTTCGGCCTCAATTGCTCACACTGAGAAAAAAAGATTCTTGGGTTAACCAAAGTCGCATTCACATACGTTCAAAGCTGTTATTTGGTTTGTACAACTGAAGCATTCTTTTGTTGAACGATTATTCGCTTCGGTCGACTCAAAATATTTAGATCCAAACAAAATTTGTTATTGTACCAATGAAATAACGCCTTTGAACACAGGTGAACGCGCCTTGGTTAATCCAACGTCTTTTTTTCGCAGTGCAGTCGCCCATATCGGAAGCGTCGTCCCAATTCGCATATAAGGCTTTTTATCGGGACGAGGGATTAACCCTTTCGCAGGCAGGGACGGAACCAATCTCTGGCGTGTTCTGATACAGCGTTGTCCCACTTCGATCCTCGTGTCGGTATCCGCGGTCTGACCGATAAAGGGTTAATAAGAAAATCAGGGGGATAAGCTAAAGCTTCCTAGTTTCGATAGCGCACGTTGGAAAAGCTTCGTAACTTCTAGTACAGCGACTCTAGGGCTTTGGTAAAACACAGACAAATTCATGATCTCCGGTTTGACCGCAGAAGCGCGTTAAGACGACTTTCATCGCGCTTCGGAAGTATTCGAAGCCGTCCGACCGATAAGGGGCTTATTCACTGACGCGATGTCGTATTGGAAGCACAAAAAATTGCATAATTTTTCAACGTACGCCCAGAAAAAAAAATTATTTGACAGCCACCGTTTATTTCGTTTAAGTACAAATTTTATTTGATTTAAATAATTATTTATTTTAATTAAGTAAATAGTTACTTAAATGCAATAAATATTTATTTAAATCAAGTAAATATTTTACTTAAACCAAATAAATAGTGGCCGTCAAATAATTTTTTTCTCTGGGTGTACGTTGAAATAAATTATTAAATAAATTATTTTAATAAATTATTTTTCTGGGTGTGCACATTTTTTTCTTTAGTTTTTTTTTCAGACTCACCAATTTCGTAATGACGATCTGCCATGATACCGCGGCTTTATCGTTGTCGTCCTATTAAATAAAATATAAAAAAAAAAGTATAATATAAATTTATTATCTTTTTTTTTCTCGAACTTCACGCGGCGGAAGGGTTCCTCCGCGTGAGAGACACCGTCACGAACTAAAAGCTAAACTAAACTGCCGGAGGGGCCAGTTGGCTGCTGCCGTTGCTGCACCATCATCGTTCTTCTGGCTCTCCTCGTTGTGTTTCTCACGCACGCACGTAACTCACACGAAGCACGTGTCCATGATCGAGCATGCGGACTCACGCCCACGTATCAGACTCGGCAAATAGTGGTCTTTGGGTGTCACCAACTGGTACATCCGTTCGTCTTAAGAGCATGCGAAACAACTCGGTCGGTAATAAAAAATGTAATTCATTTTATTCAACGTCTTTTTATTCAACTTGGATGGTCAAGGGCAAATTCTTGTATGCAGCTAAGTTGATATCCGGGTCATGTAAAAAATGTACTTTAACCGGAAATTATTAGGAAACGTGAAAAAAAATCAATTACAGTTTTTGTTACCGACCGAGTCCCGGGTGAGCGGGAAGGAAGCGCTGATACATCGCCTTAAGGTGAAGTGAAAGTCACGTGACGGGGCCATGAGTGTGAGAGAGATAGTTGCAATTTTTAAATTAACTTTATTCAATGGTGCTAATTTTTTTGAGAAAAATATGAATTCGGGCCGGATGCGAAATTACCGTGCGCATCCGGCTCGAATTTGCATTTTCCTCAAAAAGATAGCACCCTTGAGAAAAGTTCATTACAGTTTTCATTACCGACCGCGATATTTCACTTTTCCTTAAGGATATGTGAAACACCCAGTCGGTAACCAAAATCTGTAATGAATGCGATTCGGAGACCGTAGACTTTTCGGGAAAAAGCAAAGCATTAGCGGATGTACAATTTAATACCGCGTCCGATGATAGGTCAATAGGTTTTAAATGGCATTGATTCGAAAAATGTATCCATCTCTCTCGCACTCATATGTCACGTGGTATACATCTTTCGCATGGCCTTAAGGGTATGTAAAACACGTTCTCAGCGTGTTTCTCCGAAACTTCCAAAAAGTTTGTTCCTCAACCGAGATTAATTGCGCATGCGCAAAGTAACGATCTATGGGCCAGCGTCGCAAGCGTGATTTTTCGCTCCGAATGAAAAGTCAAGTGAGCGGCCGTTACACCCTCCGTGAAGATATCATCGTGACGAGGGTTGTTTGCTCCGAGACCGCTCTCGAGGGCGGTGGGTGGAAGCGGTGGGTGGAAGCGGTGGGTGGAAGCGGTGGTTTGCCCTCCCTCGCCCCTATCGATCGACGCCTGTGCAGTGAGGATACTCGGCAAACAGCACAACCAGCGACGGCAGCGGCCCACCGGAAACAATCGCCATTCATCCCCGACTCCCCGCATGTAGTGCACGGTTTCTACGTTAAAAGTCAAGAACATTGTCGGTACTCGAACTCTTCGACTTGCGCCCTCAAATCCCCTCCCCATTTCGTCACCTCGAATTTCACTTACACGGGTTTCGTGGTGCGACTTCCAGAGGCGTCGAGAACAAGGTGATTATGCGATTACACACAGGCCGAAGACATCTTTCGCTATACCTCGGGAGTAGTTTCGAACCTTTCGCCATCGGCCGCCGCTCGACCTCGCGAAGACCCAGCGACTGTGCGGTTTTTTGTGCTCCAAAAAGTGCCGAGAAATTCAATCCGACAGTTCCTTTGTATTTTATATTTCACTCCATTCAGTAAAAAAAAAAAAACAAAACGGACTGATTGTTATTATTTTTTATTAAGGCTATCGACTCCAATATCGTTCTCTCGAGGACAATGCCATTGTTTTTATTGTTGAATTTTTATCGTGATTGAAATTCACTTCTGAAATTATTTTACGCTGTTCTAATAGGAAGATTTGTTCGGACGGTAAATCTGATACATTTTTTTAACTTCAGAAAAAATGCATTAATAACCAACCGATATATTCGAAACTTCGTACTTTCAAAAAAAAAATGTATGCTTCAAAGGATTTATTAATCTCAGAAAGCAAAATTATTCGAAAAAGGCCACTGAGATAATTTCCCGATTTACTTTGCAATGCGGAGAATGTTTAGTTGTGTTTGTAAGGTTCTTACGAGGAAGGAGTGCACTTTTCACCCTTTTCCCTCGATGCTATCGCGGTGTTATCGAACTCGGAAACGACAATTCGCCATCTCGCGTGTGCAGTTTTGTGAGCGTAATAGTGTTTGATGAAAATAGTGTTAATGCTATTTTCCAACGGATTAATGTGTTTTTCTGGATAAACATGGATTTCATGAATTCTCGTCCTCTTCGATGATCACGTAAATCCATCATCCGCTTTTGTCTTATAACATTGATTTCATCGTTCCGCTTTGCGAGTGCATAAGCCCGCATTCGATAAAACTGGTCCGCTGCATCGCAGGATGTATCACGTGAGAGGAGAGGCTCCAGTCTCGTTAGTTGCATCAAATTCAACATCAAATGTGTTCTATTTTACACGATTATTTTTATTTAAAGAATTTTTTCGGAAATATATTTTTTGCGATTTTTTTAAATTCAAGCTTGATATAGCTTCGACTATTCGGGGATTCGAAGATCATGATTTACATTTTGGAGATGCTTCGCGGAACACTAAATGTCGGTTTTGTTAAACATGAGTTGAACGAACTACCATTTTTGGGCATGTAAAGAGTCTTCGGAAAGAATTCGATGTAAATATATGGGGGAAAAAAATTGAAGTGTGTGAAGGTTTGAAAAAGATTCACTGCCCAGGTGTCAAGATAGCGTAAACAAATGATTGATTTACTCCCGAGAGTACAAAATGTTTCCAAATTTGCTTTTTGATTGAAGATGCTTTGCGAATTGACTAAAATAATCAGGGAGCGATGTCAGAATATCAATGTACAGCTTTTTTTTACGCGGCTGCCAGGATGGTTCTAATCTTACACACAGTTTACACATAGTCACTACAAGTTTCAGTTTCTAAAGTTTTTTTTTCATTGCAACATATTTATACGTAACAGCATAATCTTCAATTTATTAAAGACCCGCAGTCGCTGCATTGTCAGTCGGTGCGCTCATTTCCGGCGATTGTGACCATTGAAAATACATTTAAAAAAACAAAAAATGTCCTCTCATAACAGAACCCTTGAATGACCAGATATTATTTTGAAATATTAAAAATTGCGAAAATGACAGTGCATTGAAAAAAAAAGTTCGTCACTTAGCGAACGTCGAAAAAGTACTTTGTTCGAATTTTTCTCGTAAAATTGATAGCAGATCTTCATGGACAGTTTTCCACTGCATCTTTGAGCAATTGCACTCTTCGGATCTATGGCCGAAGTGAGATCGTGGGAACGGCGAAACGAGAATTCTCGAAATAGCTCGAGTCATAAAAAATTCAGCGACTCTCCGTGACCGGAAATATTAATGGACCGTTTCGAATATAGTTCTCGAATCGATAACCATGTGAGAACGCGGCTATATTCCCTCGGCTGAATAAATAAATAGGCTTCGTAATGTTTTCTCTTTACTGAAGCCCGAAGATTCGATTTTTCGTGCGTAATTGCGGCACGCTGGAGAACTGACTCATCCATTGCTCGAAACGCAAGACTGTCAAGATTTTACGATCGATTTATTTCACCCCCGAGGCTTTCTCACCCCCCCCCCCCCCGCCGGCCTCCATTCATGTAGCCAGCTTTCCGTTCGACGTGACCCCTCGGCCCGTATTTGACGAAGAAATAGCGAAGAGCAGCGGGATATGCGCCGTTTCCAGAAGCGGCGACCCTATTCCACTCGATTTGGTAGACACGCGACGGACACCGGTATAACCGTACCTATATAATATTCTATACGGTTGCGCCTACTTTGTCGATTCGATTTGCCGGCAATTCTTAACGGTTCACTGGCTCGACAAACAATTAACTACGGCATGAACAAAAAAAAAATACGTACACACAAAGTCAACGAGATGACGGGTATTGAAAATACGTGGAGAAACGACGTGGAAAACTCATTTTTTGACCGGAGATAACGTCGTATCGGAAATACGTTACTTCCGGTTTCGAAAGCTCATTTTTTTTACCGGAAGTGACATCATTCCGGAGATGCGTCACATCCGGTTTGAAAATCTCATTTTTTTTTTACCGGAAGTGACGTCATACAGGAGATACGTCACTTCCGGTTTGAAAGTCTAATCTTCTTTTTTGTCCGGAAGTGACGTCATTCCGGAGACACGTCACTTTCGGTTTGAAAATATAATTTTTTGTCCGGAAGTGACGTCATTCCGGAGATACGTCATTTGCGGTTTGGAAATCTTATTTTTCGACCGGAAGTGACGTCATACCGGCAATACGTCAGTTCATTCGATGCGACTCAGAGGTTTAATTTATGTTTCAGAAGGCCGTTCGTCATCCGATATAACAAAAATTCGGCCTTGTCAGCATTGACGGAACTTCGGTGGTCGGATTTCAACGACATGATATTCCGGAGAAAAATGTGTGCGTGCAAAAAACTGTAATATAAACAACCAACAGTAAACCAGTGAAACAATAAAACGCCAAGCGTCGTCGAGAAGATCGGAGATCGAATAAAATTGGATATAAATAATGATAAAAAAATAATGAAATCCGGGGACGACGAAATCAATGCAAGCGCGCGATTTAATCACATTTTAATAAAATTCGTATCTCGTTGAAAAAAAAAGTTAATATTTCGGTGAAAAAAAGGGCCGTGCAGAGTTTTCGGACGATGTCGGAAACAGAGGCGAAACCAGCCTCGCCGGCACCACCGAGCGGAAACACACTGGTCACCGTGCAACCTCCCGCTCTGCAAGTGGCGTGCCGGATGTTGCGCTCACCGAGTCACGAGAGCGTCACGACCGATCTATCGTTGTTCAGTGTGTCGTCGATAGCCAGCGATGCCACCAAAGGTGGAAACAGACTTGTGGCTTTTAAGTCTTACAGTGATGTACAACTTTCCGGACGTGGTCCCTCACCTAATCCAGACGCACGGGATAATCAGGGCAGCAGGTTGGTAATGTTTATCTCATTCTCCTCACTTCTCAATGTAGTAGAAGATCGAGGTCGTGTGTGTAACTTTTGTATAATATTCCCAGATAACCAACTGTAGCACAGGCAAACGAGTGCAATTGCTTGCCGCCGAGCTTTGCTGTTTTCTTGCTATAAATATGCTTGCATTTCATAAAGCTACACCATAAAAATGAATGCGCATTTTTGGATTTTTAATTTGTTGGAAAATCATGTCAACGCTCAGGTTCATTTAAGGTAGTTATGTCGCGAGGGCAATTCAAAGTCATGTGCATAACCTCTTGACATGTTGTAATTTAACTATCAAATTTTACTTGTACAAAATCTCGAAAGCTTTTGCCGACCGTTTGAATGAATAAGTAGATCTTGAAAATCGGTCTTTTTACACGGCGCGTAAGGCAGAACTGGCGAAATTGATCTTTAAATCGAGAATTAACACACTTAGATCAAAGATAGAGAAACAATATAAAGTACTACGGACTCGCACATCAATCAGGAATTAATGAGCAACAAAAAAAAAGTCAAGTCACCGGAGTAATGTTCAATAAAATTAATATTTTATGTCATACAGACGCTGATGTCTATGACTCCGGCGTACCGACATAGCTACCTTAAGTGTCGACACATCTCTCTAAAATATGATACGCAAATAGACTAGCACTAACGATCCTTGATATTGAATTTTTGTCAGAATCTATCGAGGCACTTAAATTTTATAAGAAATCGAATTTTTTGAAATTTTTAACCAAACTAACCATGACTCAAGCAAATAAATCTTCGTAGTGAGTCGCGAAGCACCAGCAAACCTTGCTGACAACTTGCTGCCAATATGCTCCTAAGAATTTTCGGCATTGAAGGCTGGCAAAAACATAGGCAAATGCGGACGCAGATGACGCAATTTTGCCACCGTCCTGTGCAAACATATGCTGCCTATTTGCTGGCGGGTTGCTGGCAAAATGCTATCTGGGTTACTGTCGGTGTCGGAAAAAAAGCATCAGATTCCAATATAGAGCTGAGCGGGGCAAAACGGGACAGTCAAGGCAAAACTCAATTTTCCAATAATTTTTGAATGCCCCATTTCGTCCCAACGATACATCCGTATTTTCAACCCCGTTTCGCCCCACGGACCACCGTCGCCACCATCCAAACGTTATTGGAAAATTGCGTTTTATCTCATTATCCCGTTTTGACCCGCCGTGCCATTTTGCCCCTCTCTCCCCTAAATCACTGCAGTATCCATTTTTACTTTATTATTATTATTATTATTATTATTATTATTATTGTTGTTGTTGTTGTTGTTGTTGTTGTTGTTGTTGTTGTTGTTGTTGTTGTTGTTGTTGTTGTTGTTGTTGTTGTTGTTGTTGTTGTTGTTGTTGTTGTTGTTGTTGTTGTTGTTGTTGTTGTTGTTGTTGTTGTTGTTGTTGTTGTTGTTGTTGTTGTTGTTGTTGTTGTTGTTGTTGTTGTTATTTCCGGCAATTTGCCAAAAACTTCCGGAGCCTGCTGAGTGAGCTGAAGTTAGTGGTCCCCTTAAACACGCGCGGAAGATGCTGCGCCATGGGCACTCTGCGGTGGAATCAAGTTAGGGTGTACAATACTTGACATACATGGCAAGAACAGAAGAGTCAAGTGGTGACGGAGGGTCGAAACTTACTAGTTTGATCGGGAAGCTATAGGTCTGCTACAAGTGCGTCGAAACTCGATTGTTCACCGAATAGCTTCCTGTCTCTCCGTGAACTTGCAATTAAACGGTACAGGTACTCCTTTGCCGACCCCGTATAGACTTCTATATCGCGCTTCCTTCGACATCGCCGAGTATAGGTCAAATTTTCGATAATGTAACCGACACGTAGCGATCACTTCCCCCAATTCGTCAATTATCGATTATCGAAATTTGCCGAATATATTGTAGGGAAGAGCGGGGCAAAATGGGACGGTGGGGCAAAATGGGGCAGTGGGGCAAAACGCCGTTTGTACTGTGGCTAATAAATCGCAATTACTACTGCTAATATTGTACACGAAATTACGAAACACAATAGATGTGAATTTTTGTATGGCGTATTTGCAGACCAGCGGACATACCGGAGATTCTGTGGTTCGAGGAAGAAACGGAGCTGATCCGCAGTTGCGGCGCACTGTCGTCGGCTCTTGGTCTCCAGAAGAGTTTCAGTACGAGCGACGTCTCCCAGTTGCCGAGTCCCGAGGCAGTCTCTGCTCAAGCATTGCGCTCGGCGGTTTCCGCCCTGGCA
The DNA here is from genome assembly GCA_917499995.1 of Ichneumon xanthorius. Classification (NCBI taxonomy): domain Eukaryota; kingdom Metazoa; phylum Arthropoda; class Insecta; order Hymenoptera; family Ichneumonidae; genus Ichneumon; species Ichneumon xanthorius. Next base: position 23,556,934 of record OU824201.1, read on the forward strand.
ATCGACTCGGCTCATCGAAACGGACTTCTTCTGGAACCGGCGAGACTCGACCACGCTTCCAGGTCGTGCAGCACTTGGGTAGCGGTCGGCGATCCGGCGAGTACCTCGCAGCTACCGAGTCCCCACGGCGGGACGACGCAACAACCACCAACCACCCCTCATCCCCAAGCGATTCCGTTCACAGCAGCAGATCTGGTCAGATCGGTCAACAAGAAAGTTCGCCAAAATTACATTCGCCGAAGGTCTGTACTTTACAATTACCTCTTCTTTAATTATTGTCGTCGGCTGGGATCGAATACTTATTGACGCGATCTTCATATACGATCACATATGATAATTTTTCCAGCGATATATTATCATATGTGATTCATATAAGATGAACGGCCCAATTACTGACCACCTAAGCTCCGTATGGGATTGAAAATGAAAGGAGATTGTTAAAAATAGTCGAGGTATTGAAATAACTGGCATTACAGAAAAGTGTAGCGTCTTAATTAACTCAAAACAAGTATAATTTTATTATTATTGACCTTTCGAAACTCGAAATATAAGGTAAACGTCCCAGTGACCGAACACGTCCCAGTGGCCGCGCAAAGCATGCGTGCAAGAGAGACGCAAATATGATTTTTCATGCATGTACGGGAACTGGGACTTCGCCCTTAGGTGTGCAGCCACTGGTACTTTTACCTTACGCACTGTTGTAAATGACCCGGCTAGTGTCCTACAATTTTGTCATGTAGCCCATATACTGACCCAACTGAGGCTTAATCACTGACCTACAATTTTGGCATATAGCCTATACGCCCGAGTAGAGATCAAACGTAACTCACCGGCGTGCTCATCGCGTTGATTGAAAACGAACGGATTTTGGAAACGTAACCGCCTAACGACACTGACTAAAAAAATTGCCTGCGCGAGCTTGTTCTGAAAGTCGATGATTTTATTCAAAAAATTTCCAAGGCTTATTCAATCACACGATTCACAATATAAAGGATGTACAAAAAAAAATGAGAATGCCAGGCATAAATAAAATTTTCTATCGCAGATGCTATGATAAACGGACAGTGATTGGGTCACGGTCAATAATTGGGTCGTTCACCTTATACCCGGATAGACAAGCATCACGGAACGGACGTAGTTCGAGCAATATTTGCGACACGTGCAGCTCATGTCGCAAATATTGCGCGAATTGCGACCGTGTCGTGGCGCGTGCCTGTCTGGGTAATCAATATATAGTCATGGAAGGTCGTATATGTTTATATATGATTGTGTACAAAACAAAAAAAGAAAAAGTTAATAATACTATATGAAATCTTACCAGATATGACCAGGGGCAAAGTTCATATATTATATAATATTATTATTATTGTCGGCGACTGTGATCGAATAATGATCGACATGATCTCCCAGGAAAAAATTATCATATGATTTATATAGTATAATCAATATATAGTCATATAAGGTCGTATATGATTGTATAAAAAATACAATCATTTAAATATACTTTTATCATGTAAAGAAATGAAGAAATGAATTATCACGCACAGTCGAAAAATTTTTGATCGATTGCTGATCGCGATCATCGTAAACAAGAATCCACCGAACGAATGTGTTCGAAATTAAGCAAACAGGAAAGCTTGGATAGACATTCTATAGTAAAATGTTAATATCATTTCGATCCGATGATTTATTTAAGAGGTAACGTAGTGCAAAAATATACTTCCGGCATTTTGGAGTATAACTACTTGGTAGCGTCCTTCGCTCACTTAAATTTTTTTTTTTAAGTACTTTGCGTCGAGACGCTACCGCGTCTCTTGATACTATATGAAGTTTTGCCAGATATTGTGAGAGGCAAAGTTCATATATTATATAATTTAATGTTATTAATATTGGTGGTTGGCTGCGATCGAATTATGATCGACACGAGCTTTCATGGAAAATTATCATATATGGTTCATATATAATCAACATATAAGTCATATAAGGCTGTAAGTAGAATTCCAATTAACCGGGATGCTTGGGACCAAAGAGTCCCCGGACAATCGAAATCCCAGTTAATCAGAACTAGACATCGAAAGTATATAAGTCAACAATGGCTAATGATACAACTTTACTTTGCCTCGTTACAATGACATTTGGTAGAACTTGCACTTAATTGTTAAATAGTGTGAACTGGAATGCAATTTTTGGAATTTTTTTTTCATTAATAGTACATAAGCGAGTCTTTTTCTTTGAACGTACTCAGTGATTTTGGTTTGCTCCGAGTATAAAAGCTCGGAAGACGCACGGTTAATCCGCTCGCCGGTTAATCCGACCCCGGTTAATCGGGGTTCTACAGTATATGATTGTATAAAAAACGAAAAACGAAAAATTGAATTATATATGAATTTTGGCCAGATACGACCAAAAGCAACATTCACATATAATTGATACATGATCCGATTATATATAATCATACATTGCTATATCGCATCCCTAGAACAACAGTGTAACATCTCTTATGGGATGACCATATAAGATGTTACACTCCTGTTCTCAGGGTGCGATATATGGATTATACATCAATCGGAAATTACTATTTTTTCATGCTGTGAACATACAAGACGATGATTACCATGTAAACTGTTGAGAAGAAATAATTATCTAAAGCCTGCGAAGTTGAATCGACAATTCGTGTCGCGATTGTAATTTACCTTTTTTTTTTCCATGACCAGACTTCTGACAACGTATCGAGCCCTAGAACGATTGTCCCAGAGTGAATTCAATCTCGATCGACTGGAAGCAGCGGCGTCGGCCGCCCAGACAACGCCCGGGGCAACCCTCGTCGTGCCCGGAGTGCCGAGTGTCGTTGGATCGGCGCTGGTTGGACGGGAGAGTCGCAATCATCTTCTCACACGGAGAGACGTCGAAAGAGAGCGCGGCAAGCAATTGTCTAAGTACGAACGGAACATGATGATCTTCAACTGGCTGCACACCCTCGACGACGCCGAGGTTGAGGACAGTATTCAATAAGGCCCGACGGGACGTTGAACTTCGTACGGCCTTCGATGAATGTTGATGTGTCGACGATTAAGTATCTATGAAAAGAAGAAATAATCCGAAGGACACACATTTGCGATTGGGAAGATTATTTTAGTATGCAAATCTAGCAGTCAAAGCCGAAAACAGTAAAATGACCGCTCGAAACTGAACTGACATGCGCACCCTGACATACTGAGCGACCGAAGAAGCAACCCTAAGAGCAACGATTATTTTGTGCCAAAAATTAACCACATTTACGACCACCGAAGCAAACGCTCTGGGGACACAATTTTTTGCCGCCTTTCGGCAGCGAAGTCGTTTGTTTGATTGGTGACCGAACAAACGACCGAAGCAACCTTCCAGAAAAGCTCATCCCAGTCGTCAAAAAGCCTATATCTGGACTGTTGATTTTCCGGTCGTTTGTTCGGTCGCCAATCAAACAAATAACTTCACTGCCGAAACGCGGCAAAAGAATGTCATCAGAGCCATCGCTTCGGCGGTCTTTAGTGTAGTTAATTTTTGGCACAAAACCACCGTCGCATTTAGAGTCGTTTCTTCAGTCGCTTTTCACGGTCACTCGCTTCGCGAGGGCAGTGAACGATATACATTGTAACGGGATGTCCTTATCCCCAGGTACCCTAGCGGAACTGGTGCAACCACGGATTCGGAGTTGCATCGTAGTCACAGTCGCGTTAGGGTTGTCCAGACATGCATCTGTGAGTTGCGCGACTATGACGAGACTCTGGTTATACTGGAGTGACACGGATCGCTTTGTGCAAACTTTTCACCTTTGTGCAACTCTGATTTGATGGCCTCGAGCGATCCCCATGCATGTCAAATAAATAAGACTAAGGTTACTCGCGAGTCTAGAGCAAGTCCTAATTTTGCACATTGTGCATTGGTCTGTTTGAATTCTGCCGACCGTCACCTCAGTTCCGTTAGGGTAGAGTATCGCGTTTGGCCGCGAGATGGCGAGTCGGCTGAGCGCTTCGCGCAAGCGACGTGGTCCCCGGCCGCTATAAAGGCTCTACCTATCCTATCCTCAGGGTCCTTTGCATTCCACAAAGAATTGACTACACCTCCCGAGCAAACCCCAGATTTCGCTAATGATACGCTCACGCTACGATAAAGTTACGCTAACGGTGACGCTTTGGCAACGCTTTGGCTCTTGCGCTTCGCAAGCAACTCCAAAATGTGTTTTCCTTAATCCGTCACTGACATAGGATTCACATTCGCGTTGCCGTGGCGTTACCTTTAGCGTAACGTTATCGTGGCGCGGGTGTACCATTAGCGAAATATGTGAGAAGGATCTAGGCCCTGAGCAGAGTAGGCTCACAGTCAGAGGAAAGTATTTGTCCGGTTCACGACCGAAGAACTCCTTTGACTTTCCTAATTCTCTTCCGTCGCATGCGTTAGCGTCTAACTAGTGCACCAGTGCGTTATAGAGGGGTCAGCAATCCAGCCGCCTCCTTTAATCGAGCGCATATGACGTGAAATCACCTCCTCCACACCTTATCCAGCCGATTCGAACTCGATACCTTCCACTTGGAAGAAGACGATCTAAAAAAATCGAGAGTTCCCGAATTGCAAAGCCGAAGAACTCCTCTGACTTTCCTAGTTCTCTTCCGTCGTATGCCTTCGTATCTAAGTAAGGCACCAGTGCGTTATAGAGGGATCAGCAATCCAGCTGCCTCCTTTAATCGAGCACATGTGACGTGAAATCCCTTCCTCCACACCTTATCCAGCCGATCCGAACTCGATACCTTCCACTTGGAAGAAGACGATCTAAAAAATCGTAAGTTTATAATATTCCGCTACCCTGGAATATCTAAACGTTTCAATATACATATAGGTATATTACCCATAAATATTCGGGCGTGCTTGCACATTCGAGCGGCCATTTTTAACAGCGCTATCATCGGTAAATGATCTTCCTAATAGAGCGATCGCCGTAACAACATTGCATTGCATTGCAACAAAATGCATTTAGAATATGAAATAGAAGGCGAAATTATCGATAAGAGTATATTCAACTCTGCTTTTGAATGTCCAAGTCTGCAATGTTTTTTTTTTGAGCGTATGCGCTGGCAGATCTTAAATCCGAGATTGGTGCATTGGCTGATCATTTTTCTTAATTTTTTTTTATTATGATCGGCTCGCCGATCGAACACCATCGAACAAGCTCTACTACCAAGATACCGAAGAAAAAAACGTTTTAATTCGCCTTTTATTTCTTATATTATACTCGACAAGAAACCTTCGAAGCTTCCACAGAGAATAAAATCTTTGCAAGAATATTGTCGATTAATTGTTAGAGAAACGAACAACCGATGAACGAGGGCCACGGAAGATTAATATATTAATCTCGTGCGTTCGCGAGGTCGAGATACACACACGTCGATCCCGTCCAGCAGTATTGCAAAATCTCGCCATGTCTTTTAACGTCGGACATATCCAGATAATTTATATTGATAAGAAAATATTTTTTTCTTTTTAATCGCTGATGATGAAGTGCAAAACGAAGAAAACAATGTGAAACATCCGACCGGCCACGGACAAGAGTATATTGTAAAATTTTTTAAAGTTTCGTAATGACAAAAATGTGAGAAATGATTGAAAGCAACAATCGTTCGCGCACACAAAAATCTGCGGATAGAGGGGAAAGAACACCTTCGCAAGAAACAATGATGAATATGAAGAGACGATTGAACGCACATGAAAGCTCTGTAAAGGAAGAAATCACATTCGGATCACCCGTTGGGTCCATGCAATTATTGCTTATCGTGGACAAATTTATTTTCACGAGATTACCTAGATTTATTTCGACGCGTGACACGCCGTCGAATTGTCGTTATTATGATAATAGTTTAACGATAAGGTTTATTATATGAAGCGTGTAACGATATGAAAATTCATCATGCGTGTTCCTATCAGAGCCTTAAATGTAACGATACTATTATAAATGATTATTAAACCAGACTCTAATAACACCTTGTACACTTGATATTTCCTTACGTCAATTTCATTCATTTTTTTTTTCTAGTTTCTTTATTTATCGTTACGAGTGTATGAATTAGTGCCGTCGGTAATAAAAACTGTAGTCAACATTTTTCTCGGATGATGGCATGTCTCATCGTAAGTGGATATCATGTCAGTTTTCGGCGCCTTGGAACCTTTAAGCAAGAGGTCGAATTCTGAGTATTGGTGTTCGTACTCGAAATATCGAAAGCGAACATCAAGACTCAGTTGGAAGGGCCGACTGTATTGCCGTAGGTTTTCTGCAGTTTCTCTGCTAGGGAGCATGCAAATGCGATACAGTATGAGGGGTAATCGGAAAAATTGATGAGAATAATGGCTACTCATTTAGCACGGAATATTTTTTAAACATTTTAGAAATATTTTCAATCTTTCAAATATGACGAAATATTTCAGAAATATATGGAAATTATATTTTGAAACATTCTACCTAAATATTGCAACGAAACAGTTCTTAAATATTTCTGAAATATTTTCAATACTTCAAATCTTACGAACTATTTCTGAAATATACGGAAATAATATTTTAAAGTATTCTATCAAAATATTCCAACGAAACATTTCTTAAATATTTCAGAATTATACTTAATCTTTCAATACATCTGAAATATTTCCGAGGTTAGGAGGCTTGGAGACTCCTAACATAACTGTTAAGGTGGTGTGGATAGCCTCCCGCCCACCTGCCCCGAGCCCAGTTGGTAACAAAAACTATACTGCAATGCGTCGACTCCCTAGGGAAAGACAATTTTCTTTTTTCTCGGCGGTCTGCGGTCTCAAAACGGCATGCAGTACAGTTTTTGTTACCGGCGGCGGTAACAAAAACTATTTCACATCACCTTAAGAACATGTGCAATACCGCGGTCGGCAATAAAAATAAACTTTTCTTACGGATTCTGGGAAGAAAAAAGTTGATTACAGTTTTTTATACCGATTGAGCACGGGATGGGCGGGGAGGGAGGTGTTTCATATACTCTTAACGCCATTTGAAACACTCTCTCGTACTTTCTCTCTCACTCCACTGGAAACGCCAATAACGGCATCCCCCTCTCTCTCGTCGCGCTATGGAGTTCGAGAGAGATAGCATCAGTGGGGCGAAAATCTCATTTTTCGGTCGGAAATGACGTCATACTGGAAATACGTCACTTCCGGTTCAACTCTCATTTCTTGACCGGAAATGACGTCATAGCAGAAATACCTGACTTCCGGTGTGAACATTTTATTTTTTGACCAGAAATACGTCACGGGGTTTGAAAACCGCAATTTTCGAGCGAAAATTACGTCATACCAGAAATACGTCAATTCCGTTTTGAAAATCTCATTTATCGACCGGAAGTGGAGTATTTCTAATATTCTCGCAGCTAACATTTAAACTCACCCGATGCTCGCTAGCGCCGCTGGCTGAATCAATCATGGCCGCGTTGTTCGGTTTCTCACGGCTTCTCGGTGTTGCTGCAAATAACTGTGCAAAACGTGTTGGCACGGCGTTACTACCTGACCAACGGTATTCAAGTTAGTTCAACAATCTTTCTTTATATATCCGCGGTCACACTTTTTTTTAACAACTCTTATCGTTTTATCTTAACCTCACTTTTTTTTTTTTTTTTGTAAGACGTAAGCATTTATCCGTACGCAATTGAATGGACGAACTTTATCCGGTAACTTGTCAGAGAGCTTCATATTTTTTACAGCTGGTCGCCGACCTCCCATTCGCGGCACCGTCCCGGTGTTCTATAAAGTTCCATGGATACCGAAAACCCCAACACATCAGACCGAAGTTGAGGACTATACCATAAAGAATAATAAACTAACGGATGGTAAGATTTTACATCACGTGACAAATTATTATTCGTTACTAAATTTAAGATGCAAAAAAAAACATTTGGTTCCCAGCTTTCGCACTAAATTTGTATCCCTACAAAATTCATTTAGCCAGTTATTATGTACCCTTTTAGCCCTTCACGTACAAGCTCCTTGCCGAGCGAGGATCCTCCCTTGCGTAACTGGGACAACCACGGATTCGGAGTTGCATAGTAGTCGCAGTCACACTACGGTTGACTAGGCATGCATCCGCGAGTTGCAATGACTATGACGAGACTCCGGGTACTCTGAAATGAGACTGATCACTTTGTTCAAACTTTTAACCAGAGCTGGGCAAATACCATAAGTACTTGAAGTGCGTATTGAAGTATCAAGTACTCCAAGTACTGAGCGCTAGGTAGTTCTTGAGTACTGACGTATTGAGTACTGGCAGAACTAAATTCTTGAAGTTTTGAATAGTGGGCTCTGACTCGGTACTTGATGCTTCAATACATATACAAGTACTTAATGCATATTGTCCAGCTCTGCTTATAACCTTTATGCGACTCTGTTTTGATGGACTCGAGTGATCCCCATGCAACTACAAGTCAAATAAATTAGACTATACAACAATGGATGCAAGGGTTACCGAAAAACGACGTGAAAATAAACTTTATACGCGAGTCCAGAGCAAGTCACAATTTTGAACATTGTGCATTATTCTATTAAAGTCTGCCGATGGTCACCTCAGTTCTGTTAGGGCTGGCTGAATTGTCCAGAATCGAGACCTTATATTATTATTATTGTTATTATTACACTTTACAGAAAGGAAGTGTAACACTTGTAAAATATTCATGCCATTAACTGAATTAAATTTTTATAAATTTCATTCATCATGAAATTCATGTTCTTGTCCTGCAGGCGTCATACAGAACGTCAATGAGCTCGTTACCACCGGCAACACGGGTCGTCTCTTCGCCGTAGTTCACGTCTGTGGAAAGCAATTCAAAGTGACGGAAAATGATATCATAGTGATTCAGGGCTATTGGCCGCCGAACCCGGGAGACCAAATCAAACTGGAGAAAGTGTTGCTCGTAGGTAGCACGGACTTCAGTCTCGTCGGCAGGCCGATGCTCAACCGAGAGTTGGTCACTGTCGATGCTACCATTATAGAAAAGACTTTTTCGCACACTAAAACAAGGTTCCGTATGAGACCGAGAAAACAGTACAAACGTTTCCACTGTAAGTATCTTCCAGTTTCCGTTTCATCTCGTTAATTAATTTTACTTCGTATAATCACTAAATGCTCAATCACATTTTTTCTTTTTTTTCAGTTTATAGAATACAACACACCATGGTGAGAATAAATTTGATAAGTATCAACGGAAAGATCGATGAGAAGAAAGAGGTTGAAGGTTTGGATAGGATATATTAGAAGTATTGTGAAGAAGGTTAATAAATGATCGATGTAAGAGCATCAAAGTTGTTTGACAGTACTTCCCAAAATATAAACTCACCGTTCCAAATCATAATCTACTGTACGTAGTGTTAACACTACGTAAAAAAAAAAGAGATAAATTTTACGAAATTTAACAACGTCGTAAAATTGTGGGGCGTTGTTCCGGTAAATGAGCATGTTAAAACCAAGAGCAATATGCAAGAGATAGAAGTGCGTGTGTTCGATCGGGAAGGCGCTAAATAATTGACGTACACATTTTTCATTCGAGAATCGCATCTTCCTCGATGTCTCTTTCCATTTTTTTGTTTCACATACACGGTACATAATAATGATCACGGAGCATAAACTATGATAAAACTTTGAACGTTTGTACAGTCTTTTCATCAGCATTTGAAAATAACTTTTGTTAATATATGTATACATGTATATCACCGTCGTAAACATTCTCCGAGATCTTTTGTTCTAATAGAGTAGAAGAAATGCTCACTCGATCGAGCTGTCGCGACAATGCGTGTCGTGTGAAAACGAACTATCGATTGCTGTGGGTAGAGCCGGTGCGGTTCGTGAGTTTCGGATTATGCGATAAACTAAGTTCTCTGGCTGCGAGAACCCGGTTATCGAATTAAAAAAAAAAAATTCCAAGGATCTTTACCGATACTCTTATTCGATCTCTTGATAATATCACTCGAGTGTAACATTTATCTCGAGGGTAAATAAAACTTTTTGCATGACGAATGTTTTCCGAAAATCGGAACTGGAAAACTGGTTGCTTTTAAGATTTATTTTTTGGTCAAAGTATCGATTCGTCTTAATTGAAAATTACTGTAATCGATAATAACTTTTTTGTTTGTTGTCTGTCTCGGTGGTAACAAAAACTGTAATCAAGTTTTTTCACGGGCGCTGTTATTTACGGTAAAAAAAAGTCTCACCGGAAACTCATATAATATCCGCTTTCGATGACAATTTTTTTTTGGCCGTCAATGCTAGGAGTCGTGAAAAAAATATATTACAGTTTTTTATACCGACTGGGTCCAGTTTGTGTTGAGACGAACGTGTTTCACATTGTCTTAAGGGGAAGTGAAACAGCTGTGCGAGCGAGATAGTGGCAATTTTCAAATTAACTTTATTCAATGGTGCTAATGTTTTTGAGAAAAAAAAATTCAATTCGGGCCGGATGCGAAATTACCGTGCGCATGCGGATCGAATGTGCTTTTTCCGCAAATAAAAAAATAGCACCCTTAAGAAAAGTTCATTATAGTTTTCATTACCGACCGCGATATTCCAGTTCCCCTTAAGAGTATGTGAAATACTATGGATTGCGAGATAGATAGCATCAGTTGCGCCCTCGGCGGAGCGAGAGAGACACACTGAGAACGCCACTGATGCTATCTTTCTGGCACTCCATAATGTTTCACATGCTCTTAAGGACTTTTCTCAAGGGTGCTAATTTTTTTGAGGAAAAAAGCATATTCGAGCCAAATGCGCACAATAATTTCGCACACGGCCCGAATTAATTTTTTTCTCAAAAACATTAGCACCATTGAATAAAGTTAATTCCAAAATTGCAATTATCTCTCCCGCACGCACAGCAGTTTCACTTCCCCTTAAGATCAAGCTCAATACCGCAGTGGTGTTAAAAACTGTAATGAACTCATTTGCAGGTTTCCGACTGGTATTTAGGACAAAAATAAACTCGTGCCGGATCCCCAAAATAATTATGCATCCGGTATGATTGTTCTTTTGTCCTGAAACGATCGGCAGCATTAAAAAAAAAAGTCCATTGATAAATTGCAGCTGTTTCTCGCATGCGCGGACGTTTCACTTTGCCTCGACTCTTATACAACGACTTATCAAAGAGATCCGAAACTCCGAAAGTCCGCACAGCCGACAGACCGTTGTTAGTTTCATATACATTTCGTTACATATCGTAATATATCAGTCACACTCGATATGTCCCCCTGACAATGACCGCTAGTTCAACTGTATAGTCAACAACGATCCTTATTTGTAATCCCAAAAATTTTAAGCGTCACCTTCATTCTCACACAAATTGCCTATATAAATCCGAATACTTTACAAGACCAAAAATTTGCATCAGTAGAGCACTCGTCGATAGTCTTTGACAACGCGAATGACGGAATCTTATTTTCCATTTCGAGTAACCCTTCCACTCACTCCTGCATTGCTCTCGCTAATAAAATTAGATCTTTTGCTACTTTATGAAGATCAACCTTTAAAAACCTGCTACACCGTCTAAATTCCCATTGCAAGTTTGTACGAGCGACGTCGTTGCATTTTCGTAGTCGATCTCGAGTCAACGAATCTCGCGCTCCTTTTAACCGGACGACAATCATTTCATATTTACAACTTCAGGCGTACGACCTCACGATACAATGTATTAAGCAGCCAATTACTAAGATATCTCGTTTGACCCTTAACAACTGTGCTGAAGTTTTTCTCGCGTTCTCGTTACTTTTCGTAACAAAGTTTAATAAAAAAAAATTTTGATAAAATTTTAATAAATGAATATCAATTAGGATCTTTGCGTTAATAATTTTTTCCGCTCGTTAAACCTTCGGCGGTTATTCCCCGAAGATTGACTTTTTGGACGTACGGTTAACCCACGTATACCTTTTTGCCGGACGCAAGATACCCGTTTGGATCAACTTCTGAATAACTGCCTCAAATTGCTACCCGCGTCGCTCCGAATTCAATTTCCTATCATTGTAAAAACAACAGCACTATATATATATGTTTATATATATATAGCCTTTGAGGATAAAATCCGCACGTTCAATACAATTCCCACGATTTCGGATTTTATAGTTTAATGCGAAAAATACGATCATATTCTTCGGACCTCCTGAGATACAATTTTAATGCGTGACCAAAACCAAAAAGTCGTGTTTTATATGCTTATACACAGAAAATACGTTCTGATTTCCGCCACGCGATATAATCACCATGTCGATAACTGACGAAAAGTATTCGTCACGAATTCACAATTATTAATCTTTTTGCACTTGGCCCTTACAATTCCGAAATCTACACTCCAATACTATTCACATACAATATTCAATCGCCCGATTATCGCTATGAAAGTTGAAATAAACAAACATTTAACTCTTCTGATGGCAGTTAAAAAAAATAAGAACGGTAGACGAGATTTGTTATGGTTAATCGTGTGTAAAGGAAGCAACTGATCATTGCAAAATAATTACAATAAAAAAAATTATTAAAATATAAAACAACAAATTAACGGTAAATAAAATACAAAAGACGGAAAACGAAGGTACCACACCAGATAGAAATTGATAATAAATTTAAATTCACTGTATTCAAGATACGTGAAGAATTTCAGAGATAAAAAGTTTCGAAGCGCGACAATGTCTATAAAGGAAGATTATATGTAACCTGTCTATAATCTGAAACCTCTCATGATACAAACGCGCGAGACGTACGGGTGTGAAACGAGAGGGGGTCTCGCACGGTGTAATACCTGAGACGTAGATGAAAGGCGTAATTCCCCGAAACATCCGCGTACATTGCCACAAAGTGGAGAAAGCAGACAAATCATAATAGGGTCGTAGGCTTTACTTCCTTACAATCGTACACCGACATATTCGGATTACAATTAATCTCCGCTCTATCCGCATCTCCGATCTTTGTTTCCGTAACAGACTCATCGACCCCCTCATCGGACACCTCCATTATGCTGCGATGATGTAATAATTTCAACATTGCCACATATTCCTTCCATCTATCGAACAACCGAAAAATATCAATAATACAACACCTTCATAACTTGTTAGCCACTCACTCTCCTGGTCTTATCACGAACTACTCATTCTCGATCATTATAAAATATTCGGCTTTCACAATTTTTTTTTTATTTCGCTTATTACACCTTTCCCAAAGCACGTTTTTGTTTACGGTCAACCTAATAAACCATTGAACGAGTTCAACTCCATTTCCCTAGACACCTGTTGCCTTTGCCCTATTCTCAGGCTATCCGTATTTTCAATTCCCGGCGTCAATAGACGGCGGGTCTTTCATCTAACTAATCCGTTCGACTTCTCAAGCGTTGTTCCAGGAGAACACTATTTTAGGGACAATTTCACGTTTCCCTTTACAGTGTAACGGACAGTTTTTTTTTCGTTTCCTCCGCATGGCAATAAATTAAATCCCTGATTCGTGCACGCGGCGCTTTCTACGAAACGACTAGTCTCATCGTAAAAACAGATGTACTCGTTGGCCAAACGAAGTACTGTAAAACCGTGATCCGGTAGTGAAACAACGGTGCGACCAATCGATTAAGATTTGTTGGCACTGCAACAATTTGTACAGTCGAAGCACCTGGTGTGCTATCTCTTTATAGACCAGGACGCTCTGTTACTGTTTCCAGGCTCATTCACGCGCGTCACTTGATCTCGTAGATCTGTTACGGTTTCCTGAAGAACTCGTTTCTCCTTCAACAGACCGGTTATGTCTTCCTGGGCTGCGCTCAGTCGCGATCTCAGTGACTCAGACTCCTCCTTTACGCGCCGCAGTCGTGAATTTTCCTCCGACAGTCTCTCCAGTGTCGCGAGACGACGCTTCAGCTCCTCGTTGTCGCTCTTAAACTGCTTGATCGATTGTCTCAACGCGTTAACTTCGATTTCTCGCTCCGTGTCCCGCGAACTTTGACCATTCGACAGAGTACCGTTCGAACTTCCCTCGGCCAATGTATTCACTGAAACACAATATGTTGTCATAAACGATGCATTTGGGACTTGACTCTGATCAGTCGTCTTGCCTAGCAGACTCAGCCACCGAACGAACAAACAACTGCTCCATGATACACGTATAAAAAGGTGGCTTCGACGGTGGAAACGACGGAATATACCACCAGTCACACAATTCTTTTTTTACGGCGGTTTAGCGCGTACCGAAAAAAGATTTGGCAATATTGGAAGAAATTGGTTTGAATTATGAGCATGAATTACATCAATTCAGTATAGATTCGGATACTATATTACGTATTTCAGAGAAAGGAAATCCAAACGACCGTAATTTGGGCTCGAACCCCGGACCGCATGTTAGCCTAGAACCCTAACGCTGTGTTACCGTCTATCATTTGCATTTTTCTCATTTTTAGCAAGATTTGAACGAAGCAAAATCTTGCTAAAAAATTCTTAACTGAAGTGAATGGACAATGAATATTTTATTTATTTCTTTATTTACTGAAATTATTACTGATAAGAGAAGGTATTTTATGAGTCCTATGTAAAGTTTATTTTTATTAGCATTTATTTTTACATGTCATGTACATAAATAAATGCTAATAAAAAGAAACTGTATATAGGACGCATATAAACTACTTTTTATTTTCAGTAATACTTTCAGTAAATCAATAAATACAGTATTCATTGTCCATTCACCTCAGATAGGAAACCTTTTGTTACGTCCAAATCCCGCTAGGAATGAGAACAATTCAAATGATCAAGTGGAAGAAAAACATTTTGAGTTTGTTTCATTTTTAAAAAATAAGAAAATGTATGATACCAACAAATTATCCGAATAAACAAACAACCTCGGCGAGAGTAACGTCAATGTCACCTGCGCTAATACAGCATACTCACCGGAAGGTTCGATGTGAAAGACACCACTCACGTCCCTCAATATCTTGAGTCTCGATATGCAGAGATCGATGGGTATAGGACCGGGCGAAGTAATATTATTAGGCGGACGATCTTCGATTAGACGGAGCGATATGTTTTCCAAGAACAGCTGAAAAAGTCAAAAGAAGTTATTAGCCACCGTTAGTGCCGTTAATTAAAAAAAAATAATTTATTAATTACAAAAAAATAATTATTAATTTAAAAAATAATTATTTATTTTAAAAAAATAAGTAGTTGTTAATTTTTAAAAAATTCGGTCCTCACTTCCAATGGTATAGGTGTCGGTATGATCTCGTCCTCAGCGAGATCAGCGAGCCCCGTGAGCGAGCTCATGGTCAGCGTCAACGGCACGTCAGCGACCCTAACTTCTAAGGTGTCTTCGAACATCGCCATGAGACCAGCCTTGTCATGTAAATCTATATTGTAAACGTTCGCCGCAGGAGCAATCGACCTGCCACGATCCTGGGAAGATCTTCTGCTGCTCTCCTCGCTTGTGCTCTGGCTCGCCTGCGACAATCTCCGCGAATCCTCCTTATTCTTGAGACCATGATCGAGACGCAGCTTTATCCGTGAGCGACAGTCGGCGTCGGTTGGTAGCTCGATCCAGCCTCGGGAACGCGAGCTAAACTTCGTCTGAATAATCGAATCCACGGAACGAAATAAAAATAAATTAGTTAATTAACCAATGCATCGATAAACTAGAGGCGATATTGTACCGCAACGTCGCCTCGACTACGACTAATCCTTATGTAACTTGTATTAATGATACATTCATAAATACACTGTTCATGCAAGAAATTTATTTTACCAGTCGTACAATCGGCACGTATGAATAAACATTGAAAGAATCCCAAATAAAAATATAATTTACGTTTATTCATGCGTATCCACGCCCCGTTGCCTATCGAGTCGTAATTCGAGTATCGAAACCGAGAAACACAGCCATTTAGTAATTCATTGTGAATTAGTAATATATTGCAGCGTGATCTGGATTATTATTACCTCGTGACAGTGAGTTTGCAATTTCATTCATTCGGTATATTTGCATGCAATTAAAAAAAATCCGTGCTCCAGAAAATTATCGGACGAAGGATCCTCCTCATTTACGGAATGAGAAAGCTGTTTGACTTTTGGCAAAGTGTTCGTGAAAGGAACAACTTTCTTTCGTTTATGAGGAGGAAAAAATGAGTTTATTCACAAAGAAAAGGCTGAGGAAAAATATGATATATTTTCCAGAGCAACGATAGAGTAAAAGACTTGTGTCAAATTTGATAAAACACAAAAAATCCTGAATCGACGACGAAGAGCATGCACGATTTACAAACGTATCAAATATAAAAATCTAATAAACATATATGATTATGTCGCCAATACCTTTCTTTTGGCCTGCCACAAGTGCCACACATAAACATTCACAAGAGAAGGAGAGGCGCGGGAGAAGGCATGCAAAAAAAGTTAAGAGACTATAAAAATCGTATGTATACACGTATGTTCATGTTTTACACTACGTATTAGTATATTAGTCACAAAAGTATTTAGAATGAATAATCGAATGTCAGCGATGTCGGTAAGTTGACTTTAAACCAATACTGAATACCTTCAATTTTAATATAACTTGTTGCATAATGTCAAATGTTCTGTACTTCAACAAATTAATCTCTTCATTTCTCGCTTTTCGCATTTCTAGTAGAAAAATCGAATAGACATATGAGGAATTTCACTTCCACCGTAATGCCAAAAATTGTTCTTAGAAAGCTGCTTTTAGGAAGTCGTTCTTCGAGGGTGAAAAACCTCGAAGGTGGAAAATTTACCAAACTATTTGAAACCATGAAATTTAAGATTTTGAATATCCTTCAAAATTGTATTTCTTCAAAAAAAAAGACCGTATTGCGTTTGTACGCATGCCCAGTATTTTTCTCGCACGTGATGCGAAAAAGTGCCTTTTGCGCTCACTTCACAGTAACGGAAAGTGGGATTTTACGTGCATGCCTTGGTAAAACATTTTTTCCGGTCCATTTATCTTAAATGTTCGCAGAATATCTTGACGAAGAACGACACGATGAAGAATTAGTGGCCGACATGATGTGAAATGCCTCATAATTAGTATAAAAAGTATGCTGGTGATTTTTGCGGATTAGACCGCACAGATTTGCATCGGTATATACTCCAAAAGGCCGAAAAGCGACATTTATTAGAAAATTGCGCTCTGCGGCATTGACATCGATCGTCCAGCGAATAAATTTAATAACAATGAAATAAACATTGCGTAAAATCTATATGAAAGAATCAAAAATTTCATAAATCGACGAAAATCAATTCATGAAACGCAAATATTTTCATACAGTATAATCCAGGCTCTGTATCTGTAATACGCCCAAAGCGATATATAAATATTTTTAAATTGCACGTTTCCGAGTCACATAAGCCAATGTGTTTGGTGAGAGTTTCGCAAAAAAACAAAAGACAAACAAAAAAAAATTGAAATGTTTGTCCGTCTGCAATCAGATAACTGCGGAAATTGAGCGAAGTCTCTCATATGTATCGTAAAAGAGTTTTAAAGAGATAGAGAAAGAAAGATTATGATGGAAATATAGACTCGTCATATGTTTACAAATTTCTTTATATCTATTTGTATATATTTAGTGTTTTTTTTCGTTTCGATCGACCTACCTGAAATTCGTCCCAAGGTATCGAGGAACACTCCTCACTGGCGATATTCGATATCTGTGCTTTTATGGACGAAGTGAAGCCAGAAGACTGCTGTATAATCTCCATTTTCGACAGTTTAAACGTCGCCATCGAGACCTGTAAGAGGCGAAATTTTTTAATGACGGATACATTAAATTCATAATTATTATATGTAATTTACAGAGCGTTAACACTCACGAGATCCTTTCTTTTGCAAACGCTGTCCATAGACTTCTCACTCTGGGTGTCCGGTGTTTCCTCTACGACTTCCCGGGCCTCCTCGACAGTAGTAATTCCCGTGGGATTGAGACTTCCAAACACAGACTCCATTTTCTCTTGTTCCTCGAGCGAAACTACGACATAGTTTTCGCTGTCCGAGCTGATGTCGCTCCGCATGGAAACAGTATCGCTACTACCGTCCTCCGGTGATGCTTTCAACGCGGAATCTATCGAGGTCATCAAATTTGCAAAACCTTTCTTCATCGAAGACAAGCCAACGTTGAAGTTATTCGGAATAAACGGTGCACTGGGATTTCCGAGGTCCTGCTTCGAACTCTGATGTTTTAAAATAGATGTTTTTGAAACTTCGCTCTCCCCGTCCATCGACTGATTCCACTGACGATCCTCGCGCGATATCGACGAGCCCAGGGGGCCTCCGACACTCTGATGCTGAGCCTGATGCTGACTTTCCATCTTACCGTTTCCATTCTGTTTGAAAGTTACAACGGGTTGAGCGCTGCCGATCGCATGCGGAAAATCCATGGACAGCATCGAGGCAACTTCGCTCTGCGGTGTGTCGACGTCGTTGCTGGTGTTCAATCTTTTACCGCCGAATTCGCCCCTGGCGTTCGCAGTGGTATTGTGCCAGGGTATAGATGTTCCGGCGAGATCTTCGGCGATGCTCGAAGAATCCGGTACGACGGACTCCAAATCCCCACCGGAATTTTCCTTTCCCGGCGATTGCGAAGGTGTTATAAAAGTCACCTCAACTTGGGGCACCAGAGCTCCGATCGCCATTGATCCGCCGGATTCCACTTTGAGAATTTTGTTGGAATCGACGACAAGATACGTCGCCATTTCTGAAATTACTTCCGAGAGACGAAGGAGGAAAAGGTATTGATAATGATTTATCTGTACGCTGACGAGATTGCTGATGTAGGCGAGACCGTGGATATCGGCGAAATTTTGTGACCGATGTCTCGTCGAACCCTTCGAGTTCA
Source organism: Ichneumon xanthorius (assembly GCA_917499995.1). NCBI lineage: Eukaryota > Metazoa > Arthropoda > Insecta > Hymenoptera > Ichneumonidae > Ichneumon > Ichneumon xanthorius. The sequence goes on from OU824201.1 coordinate 23,575,815, forward strand.
TGTGGAGCCAGACTGTTAGAGGAAACGCGTCGAGAAAGGGGACCGGACGGTTCGAGCCTACTGCTCGGGCTCCGAAAAAATCACCCCATACTGGCTCCAAATTGCAACACCAAACGTCCTTCGCTTCCGTCCAGAGGAGCTCCCGATTGACCTGGCGGACGAGTTCGTTCACGCTATTGCAGGTGAAATGTGGCGGATAGGATCTGACGTTGTCACGTCCTGTATGGAAAAAATTACGGATTATTTATTAGTTACAAGAAAATTAATGCTGAAAGGGTACGAGATTTTGTGTAGGTGCATTTATGTGTATTATACTTATTCCGGAATGAATTTATCGTTCTTTCGTCATGAATTTAAATTTCCACAGCTTTCGCAGCTTTGATTTCGTAAGACGTGTGGTGAAGAAGCGGTTGAGTTTTTGATTCAATATGAATGTAAGGAACTGTAACGTTTTCACAATATGCAATGTATATCGTACCTGCGCAGTGATCGAGAAATTTGTCAGTGACAACGTGAAAGTCCGATGGTTTACTCGGAAATTCAGCACCGAAGAACATTTGGGCCATTTGAAAGGCGTTGAGGCACTCCGCTAAATCGGCGCGCGACGATCTTTCACTGGACCGCACATTCGTCACCGAAACCCTCGACGTTTGTATATGTAGCGATTTGGGCCTGTCTCTCTGATTCGGATAATCCTGTCCTTCGAAAACTATCTGAAAGCAAAATAATCGGTTTATAAATACAACGGCTAATATCTTATGATTCAGATATATCGTATAAAATATAGAATAAAAGAGCAAAGTCGCAAAGTTGCAAACAAAATTTACACATTTCGCTTCCTCTTTTTTACAGTGGCAAGGGCACTCTTAGGGGAAAGCACGTAAAACAATTTTATATAAAAGGGAATACCCAGGAATACCCAGTTAGGAATACAGAGAAGGGCTTCGCATTACGACAAACAAAAACCGATCATACCTGACAATAATTTTTGAAACTCACCCTCGGCAATATCGCTTCCAGTTTCACGTCGAAGTACATCATGTTCGACGAAGTGACGGTAGCTTTTTCCGCGCCGAGGATCAGCGAGTTATAAAGATTCAATGCGAAGGAATTGAACCACAAACAGGAGCATATATCGTAGTTGACTTGCAGTGGATTTAACTGTACATAGAACTTGGGTGGTGGCACTAGAAAAAACAAAATGAGTAAACGGAAAGTATCTTTCTTATTCTGCATGACAAAAACAATTTTGACTTATTACAAGCGAATTATTCTATTCGTATTCTTAGATAAGTAAAACTTACGTGGAAACGCGATGTCGCCTGGATAATAATAATAGGTAAATTCAGCGTGAACAATCGTCACATCGTCCGGAAGACAAAATTTGTCCCGATCACCTGCGAAAAAAAGACAGTTTGTTGAACGATTTTTAGCCGAATGAGAAAATAAACGATTGCACGATCCCCGTACGAGATTCAACGCATGCCGACATAAAAATATGTAAAATCCGCGATCGCATGACACACCGAAACTCTTATGATGATTGTCTTTACTCGTGTGTACGTTTTTAGCCTTGTATATTATACACGATGTACTGTACGATGCGATACATTGTGAACGAAGGGTAAGAATGGAACGAAGTATAATGGTCGTACGATGCAGCGATACGTCTACGCAGGCAGGCTACGACTATTCCTTGTTTATTATTGTACCTGGTATGTGCTTCTTCCTCGATTGAGCTGTGCAATTGTTGAACAGTCTCTGTCAATAACTTGGTATTCAATCGTATCAAAAGATATTATAATCATATTAGCAGTCTTAAACGCGAACGCATATTTTTTTATACACGTAAATATATCGCGGGACGAATATATGTAATAACCCAAGGTCTTAATTTGTAAGTAGATAGTGATTATAAATCAAGGGCGTCCAGATCGGTTCCAAGGGCAAAAGAACTCGCGTGAGAGAAATGTTATTGGAATGTGAAAGGAGTGTACTCCCATTCATGAATACTCTGGTGAAAATATTTCTCTGAATATGTCTGAAAATTTCTCTGAAAGTCCCGGAAAATGTATCAGAAATTTCTCTGAATTTCTCAAAGTTTTCGGACGTTTCAGAAAAAATGTCGGAATCTAAATATTCCGGATTGTTCTGAAAAACTCTAATTTTCTCTGCCGACTTCTCTTAATAACTACGAACTTTGTTGTGTTTCTCCGGCTAGTAATTTTCTATATTAACGAACATTTATCTGGAAAACTTCAAGTTTCGCTGATTTACAGAGAGTAACTTTGAAATTCTCTAAACACACATTAGCCGAGAAAATCGAAGTTTTTCAGAAAATAAATCGTATTTTCTCTGGAAAAGCCTATTGTTCGTACGAATACCAGAACGAGCAAATCTTACAGTGAACTCGCAATTTCTCTAAAATTCTTTAAACCAACATTATCTAGGAAAATCATAGCATTTCCGAAAAATTAAAAGTCTTTTTTTTAAAGCCCACTCTTGGTACACTGCTGTTCATGAATGCCTGGTTTTTCTGATTTTTTATCTTCCTGGATATCTTGCTCTATGTCTTCATGGGGTCGAAGATACCAAGGAAGATATCCAGGAAGACCTCCCGGAAGCCATCCGGGAAGACATCCGGGAAGACATCTGGGAAGACATCCGGGAAGACATCCAGGAAGACGCAAAGAAATCCAGGCATTCATGAACAGCAGTGTACGAGTAACAGAATGAGTAGATTTTAGAGATAATCCGTATGTTCTCTTAACGTACTCTATTAACAAAAATCAGACTTTTTCATAATTTTCGGGAAATTACTCTGAATTTCTCTGACAAATTGTGATTATGAAGGTTATGCCGAGAAAACAGTACAGATATTTAGCAAATAACAGAAAACTCAGAGAAAAATGTTAGAAAATCTCTGAAAATCACTAAAACGGTCTGATTAGAGTTTTTTAGACAACTGTCAGAGAAATATTTTCACCAGGGTAGTCACTTCCCTAAAAAGCACTTTCGGGGAGGGGAGGGGTAGGATAACATTACTTACATATCCCTGGCAAAGAAAAAAAAAGAAAAGAACGTGATTCCGCGGATTGAAAAATTAAATTCTGGACATCGAGGACTTTTCAAAAAAAAATCCTACCGCACTTTACCTGCTATGAACTCCTTCGTCGTGGGTTTTCTTGTCGAGCTCGTGACTTTGAATATCGTGAAGTTGTCGATCTTTATAATCATGCAAGTCGTCATGAGTTTCGCGAGTTGCTCCAGCACGTAATTCTTCACGGGATTTCCGCTGGCGTGTTGCGACGGTTTCTTCTGATCCAGAGAACTTTGACTCTGCGTTTGGTGATGTGACACTCTGTCCAGATCGTCGAGGGTAGGCTTTAGGCCACCTTCTTGTCGTGAAGATCAAAAAGAAAAGAGATTGATGAACCAAAAATTCCTTGTCATTTTAATAGTTTCTTAGATCGGTTGAGCCACCATTTCTGGTTTGTGTGATTCAAAAGTTTTCGACATTTCACGAATATATATTTATATTCGTGTAATATACCATTCTATAATTCTAATCATCAAATACATTCTGTCATATATTTCTTGTGGATTCATAAGACTCAAGTTTGACGGAGGCCGCTCAAAATTACCACCAATTCGCTCCCACTGCCGACTCTTAAGGTAGTCCTTTCGAATCTACCTTTGTGAACTTTGGAAGTTCAATTTTTGTAATTTTGTAGTTAAAGTTCCCTTCAATGTAATTACGAAATTTCAAGATTTGTTGCTGAATAAGTTTTCGAAAAACTTAATACAAAAAATGAGGTTTATGCATGGGCTCTTGAATGAAAATCTAACCAAAGTAACAATTCAATATAAAATTTTAAAAAAGACCACTACCGAAAATTTCAAGAATAATTATAACTTACATGAGTTAATTATTCCTAAAATAGCTCCGGTACCCTTTAAACCTGAGTCAAATCAACCTTTATATCTCAAAGTCAAATCAAGCTTTATAATTTTCTATTTTCAATACAATTGATTTTGTTTTGTATTACTAAATATCTACGACTGCTTTTTTTATTTGCACTGTGATTTATCGAACATAAATAAAAAAAAATTAACTTCACGATTTACGATGGTTTCGAGATAGTCCGTCAGTTCACTAGTATGCATCGCAAGGACTACCTTAATATTTTGACCAGACAAACAATTTGATATGAAGATCTTTAAAAATTGCTCAATACGATGTTTGAATAGCATACCCCCAACATTGCCTTGGTTCTTGACTGGTGAATGCTGCGTGCGACCGATGTCTATGAGATCCATGAATTGTCCGCGAAAAGAATTCATTGCTTGCTGGAGCCATTGGCTGTGTGGCGTTGCGTTTTCCTTATATTTCGCCCAATGTTTTCTGTCGGCTATCGCAAGATGGTAAGGATAGTAATCGATTTGAAACTTGACTAAAGATATCTGCAAAGCCCCTCCGTCCTTCAGGTCAGGATGCAAAGATCTTCCCGCTGTTTCAGAAGTAACAAACGAGAATTAAATGATTTAGTCCCAATAAACACCGCCCTAAATTATTATGAAAGTATCAATTGACCCGATTCGGTTCCGAAACCAACCTCCAGGATCGTCGCAGAGATGCAAGTCGATACGCTGAGACAAAAAGTGATACGACGTTTCCACAACGTCGTATTTCGTAAAGATTTTTGACAAAAGAGTGTTCGGTTGACCCTTCGATCTCGCTTGCTGCGATATTTGCGCTTGATATTCGGGTAAAACCTGTAAAAGATCATCGGACTGTATCTTACAAAATATAGTTACAATGAATTTATAAATAATCTGCCAAGTATTTGGATGAAAGTATTTGATTATCGATGAAAAATCCAGTTGAACATGTTACCTCAAGTTTCCTTGCCGCTTTCGTTTTGCGCTCTAAGACAGTGGCTCTTTCGACGAGTCCGCCGAGAGAATCTATAAAGTGTAGAGCAGCTTTCAGCTGGGAATCGGTCAGGACCCACAGGAGATCATCGAGAATGAGCACCAGTCGTGAGCCCATGACAAAGCAATCTACAGAACGGAGAAAACTTTATAATTGTCGAGTCACTACGAAACCCACACAACTTTTTAGAAACGGTGAATAAAATACGAATTAAAGGACAAGTTTTTGATCAAGCTTCTTTTAACGATTTTAATCATCATTATCAAAGAATCTATTTAGTGAAGGATAATTTATTATTTTTTAAGTAAAGAAAATACCCACCTGATATTCGCTTCTTAATAGTAATACGACATCGCGCTTGATTGGTGAGCAGTCTTAGTGGTGTTAGGTCCTTGTCCTTTGTACTTTGAGCTTCTATTCTGACGGTCTGCCACTCGAGTTCTTTAAATATAAGTAGCTGCCCGCGATCCGGATCTTTTACCCTCGTCATTCGGAGATCGCAACGTTGCCACGTTGGCGATTTCGATTCTACCATTATTCTTGAGATCTAAAAAGAACGATAACGATTTTGACATGAGCATTTAACAAAACGTCGATAACTAAATATGTAGCTTGTAATAATTTACTCCCATCTTATTGGTCGCAAAACCATTCGTCCCGAATTTTTTTGAAAATAAATGATCTCATTGGCTAATTTCATGCATCGATCGAAAAGGCCATCCAGGTATGTTTCTCTACCTGTACGGAAGCAACGAATGCGGGACTTTTGAACGTTATAGACACCGTATTGACGGCAACCGTGATGCCGTCGATGACTTTGTGGATGAAGGAATATTTCGCTGAGCCTGGCAGGGTGGAAGCGCCTTGTGGCGAACACGGACTCCGAAGATCCTCGCATGTTTCGACCTCTATGTGAACTTCGTCCAGACGCTGAAATGTCGCACAATTTTTTTTAATACCTTTCTTTTTTTTCTATCGAAAATGTTTAAAAAATTACATCGGCAGCGGATGTCTACCGAGCATGAACCTACCAGAAATATTGGAACACTCTTGAGTTTTGTCCATTGTATACGAAAGGTGACTTTATTGCACCAAGCGTGTGTCAGCCTCAGCCAGGAGGGCAATTCCAGAAGATCGGTGAGTACAATTTCGTCGAGCTCCAAGTTGCTCAGTTCTCCCTCACCCTTGAATGTGCTCAGGTTGATCTTGTCCGCAGACAGATTCTTGCAGAATCTAGAATCAAGATCGATACATGAATTATAATTCTTCTCAAAGCTTTTTTCATACGCATTGCATTTGGCTATGCAAACAAAATTGATATTATTATTATTATTATTATTATTATTATTATTATTATTATTATTATTATTATTATTATTTCAATTTCTAGGGAGTAAGTTTATAACTTATAATAGATGAAACCAATTTATTTTTAATCCATATTTTATTATTGATCTACAGAAAATTTAAAAAAGTATATAATTTGCAAAAGTAAACGGCGAACACATGTGGTAATAAATATTATATGAGTTTTATATTATAATGAATTCGGAGAATTATTTTTAAATATCGCAATAATATTTCTTGAGACGATTGTGCAGAATATTAAGATGAAAATTCAATTATGAAAGATACAAACATTTTTCAGGAAAATAATTTTTTAGTAATATGTGTGAAATTCACTTTTCACTCCCTGTACAATAACGAGGGGAGTGGGGTGATTAACTCATACATCACGTGCACCAACCCAGTTACATTTTGGAAATTTCATTTTTCGATCGTTTAGATTTTTCTAAGCATTCTGAAACTAAAAAAAATATTTTTCATGGAAACGAAGCTTGTTCTCTGCATAAGCGAAATTGACGATATAAAAGAAGACATGAATAAATAAAAACAAAGACAAAGTAAAAATTAATAACTGAACTTTCCCCAACCTGCAACTAACAAGACAATAGCAACAATTGTGAAAAATACTGAGCTTAAAATTCAATCATTAAAGGTCCAAACATTTTTCATGAAGATAATATTTTAATTATATGAGTGAAATTCACTTTCCACTCCCTCTATAGTAATTGGGGGGAGAGGAGGGGGTTATTAGCTCATACATCACGTGTATCAATGCGTAACATTTTAGAAATTTCATTTTTCTATGTGTCAGATCTGTTTAATCATCCTACAACTAAAAAAAATTTCAGAGCTACAAAAATTAGTTTTCATGGAAACGAAGCTTATTCTACGCATAAGTAAAACTCACAATACAAAATGAGTGACTGATAAATAAAAACAACGACAAAGTAAAAATTAATAACTGAACTTTCTGCCACGTATGATTTACAACTGAAAAGTAGTGCCGAGTTATTAACTATGAGAGGAGTACGAGTTACACAGATGGTGTTAAACGTACATTGTCAATATAGATAAGGTATGTGCTGCGCAATATGAATTGCAAACACAAGTATGTCCTTGTTAAGTTTGCATTCTCAGAGAAAAATAAAACTCAATCTCACAACAGTTGCAATACAGTCTCAACGATCGCAACATGATAACGGTGCAAGGAGGGCAGTATAATGATAAGAATATACAAGTATAGTGAATAAACTAAAATGTAAGACAAGAAAAACAAAAAAATTGAAGTATGATTGATCAACTATGTTGAAGTAGGCTAAACATCACATTGTACGATCCTGCTCAAAATTAATATTGATATTTATCGGTGGATTATTCCTTTTACAGTTTTATCAAAATAGAACATTTCAATAAATATATAACTTAGTTTGGTATCACATGTGTTCCCCTCAGTTTTCAAAACAGATACAAAAATAAATAATAATGCTCTATTCTTTTATTTCCAATTGATATGCAATATAAATTCCCAAAATACAAACACAAGTATGTCCTTAAGTTTACGTTCTTACAAAAAAAATGAAACTTAAACTCGCAATACTCGCAAAATAATCTCAAGGATAACATGATAACGGTGCAAGGAGGACAGCATAACTATGGGGAATATACAAATATAGTGAATAAATTATGATATAAGAAGAAAGACAAGAAAAACAAAAAATTTAAAGTTAAATTTAAAGCTACATTTAAAAGTAAATATTGCATCACCAGGCTCATAATATTACTGCATTGTCAGAATCATAAAAATATTGCATTCTCCGGATCATAATAATATTGCATCTATCAGGCTCATAAAAATTCTCTTTCATTGGTCCATTCTTTTATTCTCAATTGACATGCAATCAAATTGTTTGCCCCAGTTGCCCAGTTGATTTATAGAAACTTGCGTTGTTTATATACTGCAGAAAGAACCGGGTCTGATAAATCGACAGTACACAAAGCAATAATTGTTAAAAGAACAACACCAAGTAACGACAATATTGAGTTTCCGTCGCAATGATCCACAGTGCAATACGTTCGCTGAGAAGACGATCATATTTTTTTGGCAAACCGTATTGTGGTATAGTGAATGCGAAAAAAAAACCATCGAGACCCACCTCGACAGATGTTTCAGCAGTTGATTTTTAATAATCGAAACCATTTCGCCTCTGCGCCGTCGTTGACCGCAAAATCTTTCGCCTTACTCTCGATCAGTCAGTGCATTTGGTAGTGCGAATCTTACGCCCGTTTGCCCTCGGAAGACACCCGAGAGGAGCAACGACACATTTTATTACCGGAAATGTTTTTTTGACTTTGACACTCGCCGAGCACTACACGCTACGTCGTCGATTTCTCGGTGGTGCCGTTGAGCCTGTGCCTGTGCTGTGTGGACTAGTGCTATACTATAAAAGTCGTCTGCGCTGTGGAAGTGTGGACTACTGGTGGACGACGGACGACGACCCCCACCGACCGGACAACGACTGACGTTGTCGGCGACACATCGATAACTATCGATTAAACAAATAGTAATATCGAGACGGGGAAAAGTATTTTCGAGAAAAAAAGCTTTTTAAGAAAAAATATAATCTCACGTTATCGCGACGATTTGTGGCCGTAAAGAAGAGTTCATTAAGTGTACTTTAAACTAAATGAACTTTCTAATCGTAATAGTCAAACTCAACTGTCCTTAAAGTTGCCGGAAATTTATAATCCAACTGCGAGGGTAATATCGACTGCTAAGAAACAAAAGAGCGTAACGCGTCTACTATAAGACGTGGGATACGCCTTTGTGTCTTTTGGCAGTCGATATATCAACATATCTAGGATAGCTTCATCGATGACTCATGCACTTGGGTGAACCCGTCTTCGATCTTGCCGGGTCGGTGCCGTTCGCTTACAAAAACTGTAAGGCTCGTCGTCGCTTGACAACAATTTCGCGACCGCGAACGTTGCCAATTCACGAAATCTTAAAACGCCTTTGTCTGGAGTAGCAGGCCTAGGACTCGTTTTTATCGACCTCGATAGTGTATGTCGGTAACCGCGAACTCTACCGCGATGCGCGTTAACCGCTTGCACTTGGCCCGGAGCATAAAGCCACAAGGAAAGTAGAAGAAGGCAATACACTCTCAAACTCGCAATCTGTGTGCATGCGTAGACAGCCTATATATGTGCCTATTTACATAGCAATGTGACGCATACAGTTTGACACAAAAACAAAAAAAATGTGAACATTTTATGCAACCAAAAGTTTTCGCCAAGTTCGGCTCGTGTCCGGGACACACATATGTTCGATCTTGGACAAAAAAATTGCTTATGAATACTAAATGTGCGCGCTTTAATTGGGCGAAAAGGACACTCCGCTACCGGACGAACTTGCGTACAATGGATACTTATTGGTGATCGGCTGCGTGTTTGTAAATCTAACGCAGACCTCGTGTGTTGCGTTATCATCGAACGTCACTTGTTTTGCGGCACTGCGCTCTCTCTCGAGTGCTCTCGAGTCTGTAATTCGCTTTGCGATTTCTAACAATTCTGGGTTGATTCTGGTGTCGCCCTCCAGACAAAATCGTCAAACAGTCGTGTTGATGGATTTTATAATGCGTCGTGCGGACTGCCATCGGTGCTTGAGGAATCACGTTAGGTACGTGTATTGTATTGTAATTAGGCAAGGGCGATGAATGCCCAGCAATTACGCCTCCGGCCAAATACGTTGTCGCATTTAATACGCGAGCCATATTCGATAAAATAACTCGCTCGGAGTTGTTCTCTACTGGCGGAAAGGTTAAATAAAGTGTAAAAACAACAACAGCAACAAAAGTTAATGGATCCGATTTACGACACTCAGCCAGGTTCAACGTTATTGGAACTTATTAAAAAAATCGTAATCACACTCTCCTTAAGGCGAGGCTAGACACGTATGAGTGTGAGACAGTGTGAAAATTTCGAATCCATTTTTCTTCTAAACGATTCTATAAAATGAAATACGTAGTCAGCCGTGGAAATCGTTTTTCATTTTGTTGAAGCATTTCAGAGAAAAACTGATAAAAAATGTTACCTTTGACTTTCTCGCACTCGTACGTGTTTAGCTCCCCACTATGCGTACTTTATAATTGGGCCAAAAAATATATTTCCATTAAAATTCAAGCTCTCCTTGCTTAAATGAAAAAAACAAGATTCAATCGTCTCACACATTGTTGGCTGTTTCAGTTTAGTGTCCATCGATTCTGTTTGGCTATACATTGTTACGTTCTTGTTGAATAAATAACGCGTGTATTTTGTTTTGGGGCGGATATTATTAAGTACAGTGGCAGCTAAATATCTCTGAAAGTCGGATAAAGACCATAGTCATCTCGTCAATCGATGATCTGTCCATTTCTTATTTATCATACAAAGCTATCTCAGTTTTCTATGTAATATCGCGTGTCTCAGTCCATTCTCGTCTCTGTATTCGTTACAATATGTTTTGATGCTCTACATATCTATTTTTAATACAATTATCATTGAACACAGTAATAATAATAGATGGAAAACATAAAAAAATTTTAAGTCCAATTTGCAAAATTCGTCCGATGTTTTCCCTTTGTTCCACATCAGAGCTTGGCAAATACGCTAAGTGACATACGTATCGAAGTACCAAGTACTTGAAGTACACTGCCCTTCATTGATGCCTCAATTTTCTGGTTTTTCTATCATCCGAGACATGTTGCTCGTTGTCTTAGCAGGATGGAAGATGTCAAGCAAGACATTTAGCAAGACTGAATGTCTTGCTGAATGGCTTGCTTGATGTCTTCCATCCCGCTAAGATATCGAGCAACATATTCGGGAAAATCTTGCGTTCATGACGGGTAGTGTACCGAGCACTGGATAATAATTGAGTACTGACAGAACTTAACTGCTAAAGTTCTGAGTACTGAAAACCGACTCAGTACTTTATACTTCAATACGCACTTCAAGCAATTAGTGTACTTGCCTGACTCTGTTCCAGATAAAATCCTACGGCAAAGATGTATTTTTTATAATCAATTTGTAAAAGTCTCCTCGATTATTGTTCATTAAATTTTTCAGAATAAAATGAGGAATTGACAATTTGGACACACTACCCGAGGAACTCGGAAACTCGAGCGACCGGAACAATGGCTCGAAGTCAAAAGTACGGCAACGACACCCTCGACGTATTGAACAAGGGCTGCTTGGACCAGTACGACCAACTTGCGTGCAGCCGCATCAGTACTTTAGTTCTCGTCAGCGCGATAACATGCTTCTTCGTTCTACTGAAGATCATAAAGTACCATGCATACAAACACTCCCAGATGCATCACTATCTCATATTTTATGTTTCCGCTATCCAATGCATTCTATGGTAAGAATTACAATTATTATTATAAGAAATTTATCAAAGGAACATTTTTGTTAATTTTTAGTTCAGATTTTATTAATCGTTGGCGTTTATAATTTAATTGATTTTTGGCTTTCATAATTTTTTGATAACTGTTAGTATGAAATTCAAAATTGAAATGTATTCTGCTGAAAAAAAACGTTATCATTTTTAGTATAATTATGAGTACAAGGAATTTCTCAAGAACATTTTTTATAATTTTTTACCTGTGAGCTAAATATAAAATAAATTTTGTCCACTAGCTGAAAAATAAGCCCGCAAGACTTGCAACGATTGTGTGTTAATTGATTTTGTTTGTTATTCAAGCGCCGTCGGTGCCGTATATGCAAATCGGTATCCTCAACTGGACTTCACCACCAATTATCTTAAGCTGCTTCACTTCATTCTCATCTGTCATCTGTTCTGGTCTTCGGCAGCTCGGACTCGTCATCGGGACGACATAGTTCAGCACGTTATAAACCCAGTTCTATGCCTCTACACACTTTACCTTACTACTGTTGTACTAATGGGAATGGTTGACATTAGCGGTACATGGACCGAATGTTTCCGTGAGTACCCGAATTTCTAGCGGTTTAACGAGCTTCGAGTACCGATTTTTCTTATCGGTATCCTTTGTTCGCAAAGCTTCTTCTACTAGAAAAAAACCGAAAACTGTTACTGATAAAACGGGCAATTTTCTTCCGCAGGTCCTTACTGGCTGATGCTATCCGGAGCCGACTTCATTGCGGTTCAGCTTTTCGCAACCGTCGCCCTTTATCTCACACACAACAGTAGACACTCCGCAATCTCGACTCTGATGCTGCCGACCATCCACTCTCAGGCCCGAGACCTTTGGTTCATCACAGTTGTCTTTGAAATTTCGGCAGTTGTTTCCATCATATTTGACAGTCTCATGTCATTCAGTAAGCGTACAATTGAAATTATTCGGTTCTCAAAGCTGAAAGATACCTGCATTAAACAATACTTTCTCTCCTCGCTTACTTAGTGTGTTATGAGAAAGTACTGTAAAAAAAAAAATTGTCATTTCAATGTACCAGACTGGAAGTTTTTATGCAAATACTGGTACATTAAATTTAATGTGCAATGGTGATGAAAAATTAACATACTCTTTCATAGACATTAACGTAAATCAGAAAAATTAAATAACCTTTGTAGTAAAATTAAAGTAAATTATTAAAAATTAAGGAATTCCAATGTTTTTAATACACTGAACATGAATTTTTCATCGAAATCGTACATGAAATTTAATATACCAATTTTTGCATAAAAACTTCTAGTCTGGTACATTAAATTTCATACGATTTTTTTTACGGTGTAAAGCTTGGCTCGATCATCATGGAAATTTTGATTTTTTTTTTTTCAGTTGGGCGAGAAGATACCGGTTGTAGCGGTATCTACAATCACGTGCAAATATATTACAGTCTACTAATCACGATAGTCACGATACTTAAATACTTTTTACCAACGTGGACACTGCTCTGCATTTTTCAACCGACGCGGTTCAAATCGAGACCGTCCGAAGTTGGATTAACGACCCACTATAACATGGTGAGAACATCGAGTTTTTGGTAATCTTGCTGGCTTGTAGTTATTATTGACGAGAATATTTTGAATATTTCAGGAGGGGACGTGTCAGAATCAGTACAGAAGAATGTTTTTCTCGCAAAGCGGTGGACTGACCGCTTCGCTACCTTATCCTGCGATCCCGTATTCGAACGATTCGCCTATATATGGGAGTTTCGGTGATTTCTCATACACCGACAGCTCCTCGGACATTTCGCCATCGATAGCGCACTGCTGGAGCATGGACGACGATGCGTATGGGGTGGGCGAAAAAAATTTCATCGGCCTCGATCAAGGCCGCGAGAATCTTCACAATCAGCATAGAATCGAGCACAATCGTCAGAATTATGAAAAGACCCTGAACATGAATGACAATGACGAGCACAGCGACGACGCAAAGGATCGTACAAACAGTAATCTGACGACCATCAATGAAGAGAGTGCGAACGTCGCGGAGAGTCCACAGAAATAATGTGCATTGCTCAATCAATTCTAAGTCACGGTGAACCTAGTCGAAGGAGAAAAAAAAATGAGACGTCGGAGCACGTATCTGATACTCGGTGATAAAAATCGACTCAGAGTTTAAACAGTTGCCAGGCAATACTAAATAGTTATAAATAATTTAATTTTATCGTTCTCATTACTATATATCTTTCCGTACTTTTGTGTCAAATTCGCAAAAAAAAAAAAAAAAAAAAAAAAGATGATTTATACCCACCGATGTAAGTAAACTCTGGGACTAAATCATCATAAAGTTCAGTTGAGTGGAATTCCGGTGGATTTCGACGGTTGATCCTGATGGCCAATACTTTTTTCTTGACAGACCTTTTTCTTGGAATCGGAATCGTCGTGTAATTTCGTACACAAACGACGAATCTGCATGACGGTCATCCGTAGACAACGAAAAACGTGCATTTGAAAAATAAATTTTCGCCGCTAGCGTCGGCGTTTTTATGTTTACAGTCGGAAAGTTCGTACTGGTTTCCCATTGTTTTATCTATATATATGGATATATAGATATAGTTTACTCACGGTATTCTGTACGAACTTCCGGGGCCTACGTGTATGTCATTTCAACATGGGAAAGAGGGTACCGCTTGGAAAACTATGTCAGTGATATCCACATAAAGTAGTTATGACATCGAAAGACAAAGCCACCCGTAGTGTGCATTTTTGTACGATCTATTCTGTTACGTTTTTTTTTTTTTTATCTGGCGGTGCGGTGATATCGAAAATAATTCAAATAGCCAGGAACAAGAAACTTCATTACCCCTTGAAAGTTTTCGACTTTTTCACTTTAGTATAAATATTATCGAACGTCAGGTATTAGAATGCACCTACACCTCCGTGAATACCGGGGTAAGAACGCGCACGGAGAAGCAACGGTTTTGTTTCTCTAACAAAATGTGGATCGTTAATAATTCATTGTCGTGGTAGCAAAGAAAAATTACTGCTCCAGCAAAAAATTTGCTGTCACAGCAAGATATTTTCTCGACTCTGTATTAAGTTGATAAATTAGTACAGAAACAAAATTCTTCCTGTCCCAACAAAAATTTTGTCTCTCCGTGCGTGCCCTGAACACTGCGATTATCGTTATTTCCTGGATTCCGTCTGATCAGATGGTTACAGAAATTATGTAGAGTCCGTGTTTTAATCTAAAACGTAAAGTAAACGTCGTAACTTAAAATACGCCTCAACTTAAGCCGGAAATCTGGAGTAATTTCCGTATTAAGGGGTACCTATATTTGTAAATATTATAAAATATGAATGACTATAGGGAGACGATACGTTGTAATTGTCACATGCATCAGATATGTTATTCTCGGTGGAATGAGTATTGCGATGCTGATGTTACATTATATTATATTATACTATATTCATAACCGGCCGATTAAAATACTCATGCAACAGCGTGTTGCAACTCGCTCTAATACTAGAGTTCCTTATGCTTGCAATGTCTTTTGGATCAAATATTCAAAAGATATTCATTGAAGGTCGACATTTGTACATAGAAATATTCAAGATATTCAATAAAAAAAAAATCTTCAATTATACTTGGTCAGAATTACGAGCATTCCGCGAACAATCGCAATGCTTATAATCGTGATCGGTGAGTTGCAATTTAATTTGTTTGTGTCGCTGACACATAGCACTGTCCTCGGATGACCTGATCGAAATCTAAACTGAATTACGTAAACCGGACATAAAATTCGATACGAGCGCCCATGGCACGCGCGCTGAAAATTCCCGATACCGTCTCGTTTGCATCGAGCGTTGATTACACAAGAGGTAACCTTTTCGACCCTCACGATCACTACATTTTTTTTACGAAACGTTTGTGCTTTTTTCGTTTCAAAGCGATAAAATAAGAAGAGAATAAATAAGTACATCTAGGTCTGCTGATGCAATTGTCAAGCGGTTTTCAATAAGTGTCAATCGGATTCTTTAAAATTGTCGGAGATTAAGGAATTTTCGTGTATAGAAGACAAGTGCCCACAGTAACTATGAATTTTGAAGAATATCGGATTAACACCTGCGAAAAGCAAATACTGCCGATAAGCCGACGTTACTGACCTCTAAAATACAGAAATGTTTTCGGTTGCGTCGAATAAAAGGAAAATACTGGTAAGAATTTTGAATCATACGTAATAATAATAATAGTGCACCAACCCGTATTCGTTTCCCCAATGTAAACAAAATGAGTACTCGAGCGTTCAAACGGAGAAGCGAATGCGGGCCATATGAGATGCATGGTAACCTAAATTGCGACTACGAAATGATACGCTGCAGAAAAATAGACAAATTTACAATGCACAAAATTTGTCAACGTGGGTGGGGTATTAAAATGTATAGTAGACACGAAGATGTTGTCAAATATTTGAGACTGAAACGGCCTCGAAAACGACCGCACATGTGTTTGCATATCTTTCATCAACAAGTGTTTTATGTAGTGTCGCTATTACAACCGAAAACAAAATATCGAGGCAGTTATTCGATTTCAGTAATTTCGAATTGCGAACCTATTTTGTAGGTTATAATTCGTTTCATCGACACGTCTCAAAATAATTTGGTATTTTACGTTGGCAGTTATGGAGGCGTCTTCAAACGTACACCCTTCAAACCCAGGTAGATAACCACCACGAAACGGACGCAGTTGGAGCAATATTTGCGACTCGTGCAACGCATATCGCAAATATTGCGCCAACTGCGAACGTTTCGTGGCGTGTGTATACTGGGAACGTACACATATACAGGTTCACCGTAACATAACCACATAACTAAGTCTTACACTTCAAATCGTACAATTGAAAAAATTGCACATGGCGTTCAAACTTGCACGACGAATTTGTACCCACGTGGAACAACCAATCGTAAAACTTTGCGTTGTATTTGGGTTGTTTTTTGACAAACTACCCTAGCAGACTCTGCGACCATCAAAACCGCCGAGAAATCGAATGGTCGTTTTCAGACAAAAATACGTCCGGTAAAACGACTGTTGAAACGAATTCATCCGCGTCCTTGCGAGCCATATACCTACGAGTGGCTTCCAGTGAGAGCTTTCAGTCAGGTCGTTTTACATTTTATGGCTGGACAAATTACCGCGGAAACGACCGTTCAAAAGACCTTTCAGTCCGGCTGGCGCTGATGCGGTTGTTTCTTCGGTTGAAAATAAAAGAATGACCGGACTGAAAAGTGTTTTGAACAGTCGTTTTCGCAGTAGTTCATTCGCTTGTTAATTGTAAAAACACCTGACTGAAAGCCCTCCCTAGAAGCTGCTCGTATGCGGCTGATGATACGGACACGGATAAAAATATCGTGTCCGAATATATCGTCGATTTGATGATAGTCGTTTTCGCGGACGTATTTTTGTCCGAAAATGACCGGTCGCTTTAAAGGTAGTTTGATGGTGGTTTTTCAAGTCGCGGAACTTGCCAGGGTACTGCAACTCAACCATTCGATTGGTGCGCCAAACCGACTCCGATTCCAACCTTCTGGAGGTAGGCTTTTTGGTTGATACCTCAAAGCCAACCGTAATACCAACCATTATGTGTCGGATTGAAAGTTGGTTTACACTTGGGCTTTCCCAAAATAACCCAATTTCCAACTTTATGTCGAGACCACCAATAGCTCTCACCTCATGGTTGAAAATCGGGTTGTTTTAGGAAAATTCAACCGTAAACCAACTTCGTATCGAACACATATAACGGTTGGTTTTTTAATATCGCTAAAAATTAACCTCTTGAAGGTTGGAATGCGAGTTGGTTTAATGCACCAATCGACCAGTTGGTTTTCAGGTTGGTCAGAACGCAAGGGTAACAAACGATTTTTTAACATCTTACAAACCGTACACGCAAATTATTTTAACGTCGTTTTTCCTGCAACCCTTGCAACCATCGTTGTATAGTTTTATTCGTTTGACTTGTAGTTCCATGGGGATCGCTCGAGTCCATCAAAGCAGAGTTGCATAAAGGTTGAAAGTTTGAACAAAGCGATCGGTCTCATTCCAGTACATCCGGAGTGTCGTCATAGTCATTGCAACTCGCAGGTGCATGTCTAGTCAACCCTAATACGACTGCGACTACGATGCAACTCCGAATCCATGGTTGCACCAGTTCCGCTAGGGTTAAAAAATCGTTTATTGTTACAAATTCGTCGTGTGCCATTTTGCGAAGTGTACAATTTAGTTATGTTACGGTGAAGCTGTGTACTTTTGAAGGTCCCTCACAGTAGGTACTTAAAAGTGCTTAATAGAAAACAGAAAAAAAAAAAAAAAAAAAAAATTTACAGTAATTCAATACGGCACTCTAGATAATAATCCGGTAAAGTCGTCCAAGATGTATCTTATCGATGATTGTCGTATCAACGTTTCTGGAGACGTATATACTTTTTGGATGCATCCGATAAGGCGTAACCCTGCGCATAACATCTACAGTGTCCTACGACGTAAACACTCCGCGGTGGGCGTTATTTTTAATACTTTCGTTAGTTTAGTGCTGCAAATCATGTATGTTTTAATTTTTTTTATTTACAATATCTTGGAACAATATCTTGAAGATGACTTTTAACGAATCACTAATCTAATCGTTCAATCGATTTCCCTATCGTTTAATGATTATTTTCGATGGTTGAATTCAGATAAGAATTAACCGACCAGTCAGCGACGAGTGGAATAATCCGTATAACCTAACCCCGCTTACAATCCCCGATCGGAAACCATGGGCAGAGGAATGCGGAACCACAAACACGATACCTATCGCGTTTATGTTTCCGAAATCATTCGTCTTCCGTCGTTATCTATCGGGATTTTTTTAGCAGGGAGACAGACGTATAAAGCGATCAATAAACCGTTCATAATTTTTTTAAATTGCCGCTGCTCTTCCGATGCTCTTTTTTTAAATTGCCAATGAGCTTTCATTGACAGTGAATGGAAAACAATAGTCAAAAGAGGCAATGGCAATGACCAATAGGTCTTTTCGTTACGACAGTAGATCAGAGTGGAGCGCAAGCAGAGCGTTCGTTTAGACGGAAGTACTGCTGCGCCCCCTAGTGGGAGTACTCTAGAAGCGCTCGGAGTGAAAGTTTACTCTAGTAACGAACAGACCTAATGTTACTACGGGAAGAGGAAGCTTTCTTTGCCCACAACACAAACCATTATATTTTTTCCATTAATTCTCTGTGGCATATTACTGCGTATGTGTTAATATATTTCCTAAAAGTAGATAAAAAAAAAAAACGTAAAGATCAAATCGCAGACACGTATCTGGTCCTAGCACAAGATAGGTTCGAGCGCGTTTTATCTTGTTATCAAATCGAAGTAATCAGTTGCGATGACGTCGAGCGTTCGTCCGACAACACGCGTTTTTCCGCTAACAATATATGCACGAAAAAATTGCGAGGACTCGATACTTTATGATACGGAATGATAAGGGAAATATTTCTCACGAAAACAAAACGAAAACAAAATATTTTCACGGCCAACGGCGGGATCTCCCTTCATAATAACAATAAGACGTCACTTCTTCGGAAGTTGTCTGACGTCTGCATTCAATACCAAACAACCTTGGCCAACTCCACTTGTGTGCGAAATCGTCGAGAACAGATGCAGCTCGATGACTCCGGGTTTTCGGCAGCTGGAGGTCTAACATCATTTTCGGCACAAAGAGATACACAAATACAGTCAACTTTTTTTTCATTCTAAGGGTTGAATTTTAAGACGTTAGGTTGCATTGAAGATCGCTCTTGAGATCGAACTTAAGATCCAAGTTTGGCCCAAACTTCATTGCGTGCGTAAGATCGAACTTTATTCGTGCTTAAGTTTGATCTTAAGTCTAAACTCAAATTCGATTGTAGTTTGAGTTCGATATTATTTTTGAATTTAACTTTGAATTTCAGATCGAATTTTGACGCTTTTCCGGCATAGAATGTGTATTTCTATCCCCAATGCGTTTGACTTTGATGACACTGTACTGTCATGAATAGGTGATCTGGCAAAAGAATTTTTTGAGTCCGTTGTATGAAACGATTGCTAATTGGTCTCCTTAATAACATGATTACATGATCAATGATTGTGAAGATGGGTAGAAAACGATATGTGCTGGGTGATAAAATAGTACATTTCGATAGGAGCGCGAATAAACTTTTTCTGACGAGTGTGAGCTTGCAGCACGAGCCGAAGGCGAGTGTTGCAATCACACGAGTTCAGAACACGTTTTTCGCACGAGTATCGAACAAAATTTTATTTCACACGGTATGCGCTTCGCGTGCGAAAACCCCAATTTTCCCACCGAGTGACATAAAGATTTTTTTGAGTATCTTCTTATTTGAAATTAAAATCGAATTTGAGTTCAGTCTTAAAGTCGTAGTTAAGATCAAACTTAAGCACGAAATCAAATTCGATCTTGAGATAGATCTTAAGCATGCAATGAAGTTCGATTTCAAAAGCTATCTTAACTCTTTATAAGTCACGGCGCCAGAAACCGTACCGAAACCGGACTAGCGGTCGCGGAGTGGGGGCAACGCGTCTCTACGGTAGCGCCTAAGAGTGGTGTAGAGGTGTGACTTATAAGTCACACCTCTACCCCACTATAAAGGGTTAAGGTAGTAGCATGATGATTTGGTCCAAAAAACAGGTCGTTTTTCAAAATTTTTTTTGCCGCCGGTATTAGAAAGACAAAATCGGATTTTTACACATAGTTAGTATACGGTGTTATAAAGTTTGAGTTTCTTCTATTGAAAAATATCAATTAACAATGGACTTATTAATAATTAACAATTAACAAATTACAATTAACATTGGAAATGTAGACAGATCCTTGATCATAACATTTTCTATCTAATGACCGGATGATTAAAAAAAGTGCATTTATTCAAATCATCGTTTCATTACATAGAAAATGCTATAATCAAGAATCTACCCAAATTTGAACTGAATCGGCCGAATAATTACTAATTGTTAATAATTCCGTTGCTAATTGATATTTTCCAATTAAAGAATATTCAAACTTCACAACACCTTGCACTAACTATGTGTAAAAACCCAATCTTGTCCTTCTAATACCCGCGTAAAAAAAAATGTTGAAAGTCAACCGATTTTTAGACCAAACCCTGCAAAATCCTGCACAAAATCGACCCTAAATCTGATCTTTCAATGTTTCGCACAATGTTAAGTACGTCTGCACGAAAATCCCGAAAAAAAATCTTCGCTAAACAGTTTCCTCCGTGCCGAAGCAAAACAAATTCTTGCTTTTCTGTATAAAAAACTAAATAAATCGTCTTCTTCTGTTAAAAACTCGCAATCACGCCGACCAAAGTCATTTGCATAGTAACAACCGCGAATGCTTTAATGCAGCTTACAAATAATACAAGTACTTTCGCCGGTACGAAATCGTCGAGAACCGATGTAAAGTGAGAGTAAAGAAAGCACAGCCAGGAAAAAAGTTTTGCAAAGCTGTAACATTTATGTCGGAAACTAAAGGGGGTTAAAAGAAATAAGCGCCGCGCCGGGAAGACAACATTCTTATCTCGTAAGAGAGTAAACGCTTTGTAAGAGAGTTATCGGTTTGTGTTCTTGGCGGGCCATCTCCCCGCCAGCCAGTCACCCCATATCTCCCTCTCGTTTACCCTTTCGCAATAATTCCCTGCTGCGCGCATTGTCATTATATTCGAAGCGCTCGTCCACATGTATTCACACAACTGACTCATCTCTCGTACGTCAGTGTGACCTCAGCGCCGCGATGTGCGGAGTGGCGAAGTAGGGGGACATACAAAATATCGCCTCCTTCCGTATTTTACCCTCGTTCCATCTCCTTCGAGAACTCTCGTTTCATTAGTCTGCACTACGAGCCGACCCGCTCATATTATATGCACATATACACATATATATCTATATTTTTACACACATACCGATGCGCGAATGTTTTTAATTCCGACTTCTCCCGGAGGGCGGCCGCTCGCTTGATAAATAAAATATTAGCCGATAGTTAATTCGAATTCATTATTCGAGAACGATCGTGCGAGGAAATTGACACAAGTGCCCTGCCCGTCCGACGAACTGTTACGCTCCGTCGTCCGCTTCGGTGGTGCATCACCCGCGTCATTACTCCGCGATCGAGTTTCCTCAAAAGTCTCTCTGTGCATGCGGCATAAATCTCTGTGTACGCGAGTAAAGCGTTTCGATTCTTTCCCCCAATATCATCGCCGGCCCGCCCGGGCGCCCATCGTATTATCAGTTCCCACGGACACCCGTGCTTATCCATTTTTTTTTCTCCATAATCTCTGTGGCAGTCGAAAGAGGCAAAGGAAAAAAGTACGGAGCCGAGTGGAATCAGTTCGTAAGAAACCGTCGGACTCGATCGTTCGCGGAGCTCCCGAGCGACTCAGCGGTCGTGTGAGCAACCCTCGATCGCCTCTCGCGCGCACGGACCCGTAACGCTGAGACTTTGACGTATAATGAGCGTCGAGTCTCGTCCATCAGTCGTTGATCAACGTATGTGCATCGATTAATTCGAAAATTATGGTTCACCTAAGGCGCAAGGTACGTACTCGGTCGTCTCTACAGTAGAATCTCGCTTATCCGACCTTCGACCAACCGAACTCCCGCGTTATCCGAGGCACCCAATTCGTCCGAGTCCTCCTTGTTAACCCAGATGTAGCCTCCGATAATACGGAAAACTCGGATAAGACGGATAAAGCAGCAATGCGCTAAAAGTTGTACAAGTTTGCTGCGTCTTTATATTGCGTGCTGGAAATACAACAGTTCCGATTTTATAGTCAATTATTTTTTATTTTTTTTTTTGTATGAAGTTCCCAGGTAACACAAAAAATTTTTTATCAGAAAGTGATATAAATGGGTTACATATGTCTATGCCTAGAAAAAAAAATTTATTTGACGACCACCGTTCATTAAGATTAAGTTAAATATTTATTTCATTTAAATGAATATTTATTTTAATTAAGCAAATAGTTACTTAAATGAAGTAAATATTTATTTAAATCAAATAAATATTTTACTTAATCTCAATAAACGGTGGCCGTCAGATAAACTTATTTTCTGGGTGTAAACGGTATAGGAAATTTACCTCCCATCGAAAACGTTAACTTTTGGACGTAGGATAGCTTGTAGTTAACATCCGGACGGACATATGTAACCCATTTAGGTCACTTTCTGATAAAAATTTTTTTGTGCTACCTGGATTAATGTTAATTAACTAGATTATAATTACACTTAAAAAAGTAACTACATTAAATAATAAAGTAAATTTTTAAATGAAGTGATGTGTTATTTAAAAAAATATATAATAGTAGTACAAGTTTGACTTCAGTAGGGTACAAGTGGGGAATATGGGCCGGTCCATATATCATTGATTTACGTGTTAATCGAGGTGGGCCATATTCCCCACTTTTGCCCGATGTTATTCGTGTTATCCGAGATTTCACTTAGCGTAAGCTAACGACCTAAGCTCTCCCACATTAGCTCGGATAAACGGGTCTCTACTGTACTTATGTCGCTTCGATCGGTATTATTACCTCATAGAATAGAATGTTATGCGTTAACTGTAAAACATGCAGACTCTGCTTCAATCGGGACGCTGCAGTGTGTTCAGCTGGCCGAGGAAGTGCCAACTGTGTTTTCCTTGTATTATCGTTGATGATTCGGCATTTCACTTTCGATTCATTATCGGTGGTTTCGAACAGACCTTGAGGTGAATGTGATAACCCTCCGTCGGGAAAAGACACCCCGATAAACAAACATCCTGTTCGTCGCTTCGGATAATGACTTTCCGAACACGTCATCGAAAAAAAACATCTGGTAGAGCGAAATCGTCGATGAGTCGAGGTACCACAAATGAAAATTTTGCGCGTAGCTCTCTCTGCGAGAAAGTTCGATAATGGATTTTGGCTTCGATGTTTCCGTAGAGAGCGTTATGTGCCAATTACTTTGCGGCTTTAAAAAAAATGTATCTCACTTATTTTTTACTGATTTTTTCACTTACGTATTTTTTTACCGATTTTTTCACTTACTTATTTTTTACTGATTTTTTCACTTAATTATTTTTTACTGAATTTTTCACTTACTTTTTTTACTGATATTTTCATTTACTTATTTTTTTACCATTATCTAAAATTTATTTTACTACTTTTTTTTACTCTTCTACCGGTAATATCTCCGGTTAATGGCTTTCGAAAACATGCAGAATATTTTTGCGGCTCACTATATTTCAAGTTGATTTTTGCGTCCGCTGTGAGGTACGAATTAAAAAAAAAATTCATGACCTTATAACATTTAAACGGATGATTCGATTCTTCACAAATTCAACAGGGAACATTAGTTTATTTAATATCAATTTATTTGTGTCAAATTTGTTAGTCAAATATTTTATGTAAATGTGATTCATTGACGTTTTGGAGCATGATTACATGAAAATCGCGACTAAAAAATTCCATCAAAACACAGATTCGCTATGTGAAAGCAAAAGAGCTATTGCCGCCTTCATAACTGACCAGACTCGGATCGGGCGTTCGGATTCTTGATATTTTTCCGATGTCTGTGTCGCTACAGCGAAAAGTCTTTCAGTGCGATTAATTGAGAACAAAATTATAATAATTAGTAATTAGGAAAACCTGAGAATTAATTAAATGTTACATTCCTTCTCTTCTTTATTTGAGTATGCAGTCTGTGATGAAATTTATTATGTGATAGTTTGAATCTGGAAAGTGATTAAGCAAAACACAGATTGCCCTAGGAACAAACACCTTACTTTCTTATATAGTTATATTAAAAGGGAAAATTAAATGAAAAAAGCTGTGTTTACCCACAATCGATATTATCTTTTGACTTGGCCATCGATATCATTCCAATCGTACAAATTTACATAAAATATTTTTTGAACATGTAGTAAAATGTTTTATTTATCGATACATGGCAACCGGCGTGAATGACAAAAAGTACCATTACTGAACTTATGTTTGCAGCAAGAATTTTTAGTTTCGTTTCATCAAAATATAATCGAATGAATCAAAAGATTTTATAAGAGATACCAGATGTCAATTCAGTCCACTATCTCCCTTAGGCATCTTCAAATTGTTTTCCAAATAATGCATGCAGAATCTTACGAATAGATATTACACATCTTGTAATCTCTTCTGTGTTTTACATCCAGTTACTAATTTGTATTCTTGTAATATTTGTATACGTACTTGTAATATAAAGAATCTTTTGGAGAGTTGACAAAATGTGGTAATAGCTTTTATTTTTATTTTCCTTCCTCGTAGAGGAAGCTTTGTTTTTACGAAAAAAGAAAAAAGGTCGAGATTTTTATGATAACATGTTCAGAATGCTCCAAAACGGCAGTACGTCGCTTCTACAAAGCCCAACTCTACACATCACCCACTCTACACAGCAGCAATTCTATACGTGGCTCGACCGTGTGCAACCTCGACGGTACACAATGCTCGACGCTGCATAAACTTATCTGTACACCTGCTGAATCTCTTCACAAGTATATTTTTTTCTTTGCTCTAACTATATGCAGCCAAACTGAATACGCTTTAAATTAGGGATATCAAGATTGTTCTCAGGTAAACTGTTCACGGCAAAACTCTACACGAGTCACATGAGCGAAAGCAAAATTGTACACAATTAAAACCTCATAAGGAAAAATCCAATACATGGAATGTTCTCCCCAGAAATATCCTACGCATATTCAATTCGATACGATAAAACTCTATATATGGTCGATTCTCCGTGACAAAACTGTCCACTAGTGTGGGCCTTAAATTGAAAATGTTTGAATTTTCTGGGTCCACCCCGTATTATCGTGAGGTATAAAATAAAAATGCGATTTGCGAAGGGTCCCCTAAATTAATGCATTTTTATAGATCGCTACCGGCTATTTAAAAAATTGAAAACTTCAGAAAATCTAAATTTAAAGTAATAATGGGATATTCGAGATTTCCTTGGAACCTACCTGCACTTTCAAAGTATAAAGAATAAGAAAAAACTTTGCGATATTCCTATGAAATCAAAGCATTTTTAAACGTCGCTATCGAGCGTAAAAATCAAAGTTTTCGACAAATATAGCTAATAGTAAAAAAAAAAGTTGTAGAAGGTGAAAAACCGCTGGGGAAAAATAAAACAAGAGTACTCTTTTTTCAGTTGTTGAAGAAAATTAGGTAGGTAACTAAAATGTTTCGTTCGTTCGTCAATAGAGATATTTTATACTTTTTAACCACTGCAGGAATTTGTCGACTCCCTTTACCAGAAACGACAAAAATTCGGTTTTAGATATAACTTTTGTTACAGCAAACATATTTTTTCAAATGAAGTATTTGGTTATTTTTCCGCGGCGGATTTGCACCTTCTACAACATTTTGTAATTATTAGCTATAATTGTCAAAAACTTTGTTTTTTTTAACCCTCGGTAGGGACCTCTAAAAATGCTTTGATGTCATAGTATATAGTTATACTTTGGAAGTGCGGGGTGGCTCTAAGGAAATCGCGATTATTCCATTTTGAGTTTAAATTTACATTTTCCGAAGTTTTTAATATTTTAAATAGCCGGTAGCTACCTCTAAAAATGCATTAATTTCGGGAACCCTTCGCTCATCGCATTTTTAGTTTAATACCTCACGATAATAGGGGAGAGCGGGGCAAAATGGGGCAACGGGGCATAACGGGGTTTTTTGGGAAAAACTAAATTTTCCAATCATTTTTGGATCGGACAAGGTGGCAAAACTGGGCAGAAAAGCCTGATGTATCCGATAGGGCGAATTCAGGCATCCAAAAATTATTGGAAAATGACGTTTTGCCCAAAAACCCCCGCTCTACCCTACTACTACTACTACGAAAATTCAGAGATATATGACTATGTTACCTTTGAATGAGTATCATGTCACTTTTGAAGTATGTGAAGTACCGCGGTCGGTAATAAAAACCGTGATCAACTTTTTTTTAACCGTTGGTGAAAAAATATACGACTCTATGAAGAGTCTCATTGAAAAAGGATATCATGTCACTTCTTTTCTTTTAACCGTACCTTCCACTAACCGTGAAAAAAGCTGACTAATTTTTTATACGGGCCGAGCCCGGGTTGGGCGACGAGGGGGGAGTTTCACTTAGTCGTAAGAGGAGGCGAAAGGAGGAAAGAGGTGTCTTTAAGAGCATGTGAAACAGACTCTAGCGGTGTTTCTTTCACTTCACCGGCACGGATACGTAATTTTCATCTCCTCTTAAGATGTTATGTTGAACTAGGGTAAAAGTGGGGAATATGGCTCGGTCCATATATCATTGATTTACGTGTTAATCGAGATGGGCCATATTCACCACTTTCACCATACCTCGAAACACTCAAAAATTTAATCCCATTTTTTCAAAGACAACAATGGCATTGATGCATACTTTGCCGTTCAAAGTCAGATATACAAAGCGAAACGATAATTAGCTTGGATCCGGTTTTATCCCAAGACCGCGGGTAATTAGTTTCGAACTTCGTCAGTGAGTCGATGGGCGTGTCGATGGATAAGGTTTTCGATTATTTTCTCAGTCCGGAAGCTCCGAAATCCTAATCTAAGATGATAATATCAATCTAGCAATCAAATACCCGGAAGCGATCAGATATTTCACAACAACAGTTCGTTTGATAACTAATTTTGTTATCACTTAAAAAAAATATATACACGTAACTTGCAAGGATATCCGCAATCGCAAAAACTGTATTTCCGTATTGTGACATTTTCAGGCTCTGTCCCTAGGAGGCTTGGCCAGCCAGTTGCAGCAGACCGTAAGATTCAGTTCTTCCCTGAAGATTCAAGATATAGAAGTAATACAGCCGGAACGTTCATTCAAGGTATATTATTCGTTGCGGGACGTTCACAAATTCAAAGTGTCGAATGGTGTTCGAGCACTAATTGTTACTGTGTATCGGTTTTTTTTAAATTTTAGTATGCTGATTTGTCGGTTCGTTTTGCTCCGCCTCACCTGCTTCAACCCAAGCCGAGCGTCAGTGCCCTCTCGTTTGGAAAATACTTCACGGATCACATGCTCAAAGTGTTTTACCATGAGGCGCTGGGCGGGTGGCAGGCGCCTGAGATAACGCCGTTCGAAAATCTCGTACTCCATCCAGCAGCGAAAGTTCTTCATTATGCGATAGAGGTGAGAGAACAGCGATGGAAAACTGCAGCCGTTTTCCTTATCCAGTAACAGTCCAATAGTCATTGATGCGATATCCTCATCAAGCTTAAACAAGTCAAAATAAGTTTATGCGGTACGTCTGTTACGCCCCATTAAAATTTTTAAAGCGGCTTGAGCTTGAGAATTGACCTCCAAAATCTCGTACTCCATCTAGCAGCGAACGTTCTTTATTACGCGACGGAGGTGAGAGAACAGCGATGGAAAAATTGCGGCCTTTTTTTATCCAATAGCCGTTGATGAAATATTCTTATCGCGCTTAGACAAGTAAAAAATAAGCCTCTATAAAATTTGAAACTTGAAATTTGAAAAGTGGCTTGAGCTTGAAAATGACTTCCAATGATTAATGACTTTGACAAATCCGCCGATCAACCTTAACGACCCATCATTAAGGTTGATTTTTTTAGGACGAATCGTCGTATGACCGAAAGTCATGGTTCCTAAATACCTTAACGAAAAGCATGTTTAAATATACAATCGATTTTCTTCCTACTTTTTTAATAAACGGAATTCTCTATACGCATCGATTGCTTGCTGAGGAATTCTTGGGAGTTCGGTGTGAGCTGCATTATTTTTTGCTCGGCTCCAGCCCAAACAGTATACTTATTCGCAATCTCTTATTAATTACTACAGTCCCATAGAAAGATCGTAGCGGCTACTTCAAAGTCTATTGTACAGCAAGCTTAACATTGAATAACTTTGTTATGCAAGGAAGTACGACATCGAATCGCACACATCAACATGATCTTGTGACACTTTTTAAGATAGCTTATCAAGGTTCAAGTTAAATCCTGTCAACCTTATCGCCGATGGTGCGGAGGTCTATAATTTTAATCAGTTCGACAAAGCGTATCTTTTGCCAAATAAATATACAGTACTATCGGCCGCCGCATTAATAATTATTATTCCTTTTTTTTTGAATCATTGTTTATCGCACAGACTGAGACTCGAACGACTTCGGATTGACATTTAGAGTTGACCGATTATCGCGCAAAAGGAGAGAATGTTGACGATTCGGCCGCTTGGAAACATACTCATATCGACTGATACGACTCTTGACCCCCCCCCCCCCCCCGACCCTCATTCGGCTGGTGTGCGTGCATTATTGAAATTGAGAACGGCGCCTCGGCTTATTGATGATTTCAGTTATTTGAGGGAATGAAGGCGTACCGTGGAGTCGATGGAAAAATACGGATATTCAGACCGGAGCTGAATATGGAGAGGATGAACAATTCAGCAGCTAGGTCCGGTCTGCCGCCTTTCAACGGCGCCGAACTCATAAAGTGCCTCCAAAGGCTCGTCAGTATAGATCAAGAGTGGGTCCCACACTCCGAAGCTTCTAGTCTCTACATCCGTCCGACTCTCATAGGCATCGATGTGAGTATAGTGCGCCCACTATCTGCACGATAATATATGTTCATAATTATATATATATTTCTATAATGTATACAAGTCCCATCGCCGCCGTCTCAAGAATTCGGGAGTGGGGGCTCAGCTTTGATGTACGGAGAAGGAAGTCCCTTTTTATGAAGATGACCCTTTGCCCCTTTATCATGAGGGAAAAAGATCAGCTTCATTATATACGCAGCCACCACCACCACCCCACCCCCCCCCCCCCCCCCCCCCCGCCGGCAGAAATATTCTGCCCTCCTGCACTGATAAAAAAGTACGGTTGAATCAACTAAAGATTCGGGCAGAGGCGTTCAAATAAATATTTAGTTGGTCGAACAAAATATTTTAATGGCTCAAAAATATTTTGGTGAAATCATCCAAAAAATTTTTGAACTAACCAATTTTTTAGCTGTACCACAAAAATATTTATTTGAACGTCCCTGCCCGAATTTTCAGTAGATTCAACCGTATTTTTTATCAGTATGGACTCCTCCCCAGGCTTTGATTATTATAAGTTATATTGGAGACTCTTCAAGTGCCAACTGATTCGTTTCGTGGCGCTTGTTTATCTCGGTATTTATAAGCATTTCCATATGCCAACTACTCCGTTTCGTGGCGCTTGCACTGAGAAAAAGAAATAGATTACGCAAATATTTTGTTGGTACAATAAAAATGTTGTTTCGATTGAAAATTTTTAAATAAATTTAAGCAAATAATTGTTTAACAAAACAATGATTTATTTGTACCAAACAAATAACAGCTTTGAACGTATGTCACCGCGACTTTTGGTTAATCCAACCAATTTTTTTTCTCAGTGTGTCTATCTCGGTATCCGTGCGTATTTCCATATGCCAACTATTCGGTTTCGTGGTGCAAGAAAATGTTACGAAGCTAACGATATTAACGCTGAGGGAACATAGACCAGTATAGATGTGAAATGCTAGTGTAGAAGCACTGGCATGAATATGCATGTAAACATCCATATGTATTTGCTCGCGTCTTTATCGCTATCACTGAACAATTGTAGAGGGCACAAGCAAAGGTTGCGACGCGAACGATATTGACGCTACGGGAACATAGGCTCAGATAGATGCATGCACGTGTTTCTGAGTGCTGGAATGGCTCTCCGCTATTTGAATTTCTTGATTTTTTATAGTCATCGACTGATACGGGAGTATTGGGAATACTTGCGTTGCTATCGCGATCGACAATGCCTCTTTCGCTTGTGTTATCGGGAGGGAAGGTCTGATGTCATTATAAATCGATACATTTTAATAATAAAATTATTTTTCTCGTCCACGATCAGTCGCCGCGGCGTAATGCAAACTTGTTTACGCCGAATGTCGATTCGACTTTTTTTTACACACACGCACACAAGCACACACACGTGTATTCTTAGGACCCGGTTATTATGTCCTGTTTGAAGTCTTTTACCAAACCCTGATTATTCTAAGTACCTCATGGAGCTTTGACAAAGTTCGAGCCCTCGGGAGGGTTCTCAAGGGGATATAGAGTTATCAATGGTCGCGAATATGAACGGAGCGCGAATAGTCTGTATTCGAGATATAGTGTGAGTACAGTAGAACCCCGATTAACCGGGAAGCGGATTAATCGTGCGTCTTCCGAGATTTTTTTTTTTACTCGAAGCAAACCAAAGTCACTGAGTACTTAAAAAAAAGACTAGCTCATGTACTATTAATGAAAAAAAAAAATCCAAAGCTTTACATTCTAGTTCATACCATTTAACAATTAAGTGCAAGTTCTACCAAATGTCATTGTAACTAATCAAAATAAAGTTGTATCATTAGCCATTATCGACTTATAACATACTTTCGCTGTCTAGTTCGGAGTAACCGGGATTTCGATTATCCGGGGACTCTTCGGTCCCGAGCATCCCGGTTAATCGGGGTTCTACTGGACCTGTAATGTTTGTCAGATTTTTATCGGCTCTCGTTTTCAAGGTAGCAGATAGGTGTATTGTGAATAAATAAAATTAAATAAATGTTTTTCATTATTATATATCTCTCTCAATATCATACATGTATATATCCTGTAAAAAAAATGGTTAGACGCCGACGGAAAATGAACTGTGAACTTTGAATTGCATTTTTTTGTTTTTATCCGATCATCATATATGGGTACACCGCTATTCATGAATGCCTGATCGGTTTTCCTATAGCGACTCTAGTCAGATCGTCCAGACATTCACGAACAGCATTGTACGTGTTGTATTAGTACGTGTTGTAGCTCGCGCTGTTTGTATTCGTGTTGTTTGTGACACTCATAAACACTCAGAGACTTATGGACACTCACACAACTCACAGACACTTACGGAGACTCACAAACACTTGTACTCGTATATCATTAAGGGCATAAATCCATAAAAGGGACTTAGAATAATAAGGGCATAAGTACATTAAAAAAAAGGGGGGCTTAGAATTGCAAAGGCGTAAGTCCTTTAAGGAAGCTTAGAATAATAACGGCATAAGTTCACTAAGTGGGTCTTAGAATTGCAAGGACGTACGTCCTTTAAGGGGACCTACGTCCCGAGAATAATAAGGGCTTAAGTCGCCCCTCCCCTTTGATTCTTGACGGCGGTAACAGCAAAACTTTTTTATATTATCGAGAGACTAGCGATTACGTTAGCTCGCGCGTTCGAATCCATTCCCTATAGAATAGAATTTCGGAATTTCAAAATCCATCCGTGCTATGAAAAACGAATTTTTAAAAATATAACATATGGGGTAGAATTCGGATTTCCGCATTCCATTCCATATGCTATGAAAACCGGGGAAGGGGCTTGTCAGCTTCACCGAAAGGGGGGTCTTAGCGGAGGGGAGGATAAACATCCAAACCAATAAACACATCCACAATTTTCCAAAATATATATTGTAACAGGATTACCCCCAAGTAGAGTCTCGTGTGTGGCCGCGAGTTGACGGAGCGCTCACGCAAGCGAAGCAGTCCCTGGCCGCTATAAAAGCTCTACCTGTCCTACCCTCTACGTTACCTTATCCTATATCCTGATACCGAACCAGCACCAACCCCCCCCCCCCCCCTTTGCAATTCATTTGCATAATTAATTATTTTTTTTAATAGCAGTCGTTAGAAGTTTAGTCAGGGGACATTTTTAATTGGTCCGTGAAAAGTCAGGGATTTTTTTTCCGGGGAGAAAACACCCACCATGACGAGGCCTTGCGGTCACGGTATGGGACCCTCGGTAAGTTTTAAGGCGTAAGTTCTCGGCTAACTCTCTCGCCATTGAGACCCTCCACCAGCCTTTCTCGCAAGGGATGAGTCTGCGAGGCATAAACTTACTTCTGAAGCTCTACCCGCTGAGGAAGGACAGTGTTCGGTCTTGAACGTCGGATTGATCTCTGGTCCCTGAATTGCAAGACTGCAGAAATCCGTAATCTGATATACCGCTGCCGCGGAATATCGAAACGTTTCGGTATATGACCGAGTATTATAAAATAGAAGGGAATATAAATGATTACATCAAATCTATACAGGCCTTCACCCAGAAAAATAATTTCTTTGACGGCCACCGTTTATTTGGTTTAAGTAAAATATTTATTTGATTTAAATATATATTTATTTCATTTATGTAACTATTTACTTAATTTAAACAATTTACTTAATGTTAACATATGAAGATTCGTTTTTTCCGGGACTCAAATATATGACATCCGACGAAATGTGCGGAGTATTTGATTAATATCCGATCATATCTGATTAGATAAAACTCCACATGCGCAAGATACGAGCAGACACACTATAGTTATCGATGGCTCAATGCCATAACACCATATAGACTGTGTACAATCATATGTGTATTTCTGGCGTTGGACCATCGATATGATGCGACGTCATCCTATATGATCGTGTACGATGCTAATCGGGCACGGACTTACGTGATACTATCTCATTGA
Source organism: Ichneumon xanthorius (assembly GCA_917499995.1). Taxonomy (NCBI): domain Eukaryota; kingdom Metazoa; phylum Arthropoda; class Insecta; order Hymenoptera; family Ichneumonidae; genus Ichneumon; species Ichneumon xanthorius. The sequence continues at coordinate 23,609,102 of OU824201.1, forward strand.
CACCTGATATAGATATGAATACATATAATCATATATCGAATACTACAAGTCAAAATTGCTTATCCTCCGTCTTAAAGAATACGAGTTACGCCCTTTCGTTTTTTAGCAGCTCGATGTGACTATTTTCCCATCGGGATGTAAAGGCCTGAGTTTGAGACATTGTGAAATCTGTTCCTCACCATCGAACCTGTGCCCGGTTTTCTTGAAAATCAAGAAAAATGAAGAAAATTGTTTCGCCACCACCAATAAATGCGTCTCGAATCTCCCACGTTTCGTTGGATCGCCACACGCAGCGATCTCACGCTCTCTTGCGAGCTCTCACCTTCCCGATCTCGTCTCTCACTCCGTAGATAATTAAATAACCGAAAAAACCTACAAAATATTGAACTCAAAGGAATTTATTCAATAAAATGACAAACTTTATCTTTATTAGTTTTAATCTGAAGCGAGTTCGATCAAACCCCATGAAAAACCAAAAGAAAAACAAAACAAACGCCGTTACTATCACGTCTCCTTTTCTTTATTCTTTCCTCCGTTCAGACCGTTCGGCAAAAAAAGTTGTCGGAAGACAAATGAAAATTTGTGTTTTTGTTTTCATGATAATGTAGCCTACGTTGGGAGTGGCAGCTTCTGATTCAGCCCTCCTCTACGTAATTCTTTGCCCGGTGGGGGCGTACTTCAAGGATGCCCCCAAGGACGCGGGCGTCTCTTTGCTTGCTGATCCGCGTTACACGAGGGCCTGGCCCGGTGGCTGCGGCGATCGAAAAATGGGCAGCAATTACGCCCCGACGATTCAAGTTCAACGAGAGGCCACCGAGAAGGGTCTGCAACAAGTGCTGTGGCTCTACGGAGACGACAATCAGTTAACGGAAGTCGGAACTATGAATATTTTTATGGTTTACATTAATGACGAAGGAGGTGAGTGCGCAAAGAAACAAAACACCACAGCAATATTCACCAACCTCCGTCGATCGACATATTTAACAAGTTTCCGTCTTAATTATTTATTGCTACCAGAAAAGGAACTAGTCACACCGCCACTGAATGGTTTAATCCTTCCTGGTATAACCAGGAATTCAATTCTCTCATTGACCCGCGAATGGAATCAGTTCAAGGTCACCGAAAGAAACATCACCATGGATGAGATTTGTATGTTACTCCCCCAGAATAGAGTGAGTATCTCATGAACTTCGTCATAAAAATAATACGTACCCAGATAAGCAATGAAAATTGGTTTCAAACATTTGAAGGATTTTTTTTCGCGATTCGACTAATGTTGTGGTATCGACATTATTATAATTGTTGCAAATTTTTTAAATTGCAAATGTTTCTAGAATTACCTATTGTGGTGCAAATGTTAGTAAAAAACTCGTATCGGATAGTAGTTAGGTATAGCATAACGATTATGTTCAATTTTCAAGAATCGTTCATCGTTGGAGATTAAATCAATTGAAATCTAGTCTCGAGGAATCTCGTTTCAAGTTTGTATTTGCACCCACTAAGATCAGTAAATCATCGTGTATGGTCATGTAGCACACAAAATTGAATGAAATCAGCGAACCGTCTTATCTGAGTAAAGTTACATGGTTTCTTTGTCATTTCAGCTGCTTGAGTTATTTGGAGCGGGAACAGCGTGTATCGTGAGTCCTGTGTCCTACATTGACTTCGTCGGTCAAGGACTCCATGTGCCGACGGTCGATCAACCCGATCCCATTTACAGGCGCCTGCTGAAGCATCTCGGCGATATACAGTACGGTCACATTCCCAACCATCCGTGGGCATTGGAAATCGATTAGGGCGCAGATGTAATTTAGTAACGAATTTGATGTTTCGTGCGCTTATGACAAGAATTTCTCATTAAGCAGGAAACAAACACGTCTAGTATATATGTCCAGTGAATCGATGATCGATGATTTTTCATAGATTATACTGTGCAAGGAACAGTGTTTCCCACGATTTGTTCCCCCTATTTATGTACTAGAAAATTCAATTGGGAAAGTGATTGATCGACACGATCTTGGTGACCAAAGCTGAAAATAATTAAAATAGAAGCTATACAAATTTTTAACAAGAGTTTGAACAAAATGTATTTACATTTGAACAGCGCCTTAAAATGAAAATCGTGAAAAAAAAATAGGTAAACAAATAATCGATCCCTCGATTGGGAATAAATCAATCGATTCGTCATCAGAAAAAATTCTCTGGAAGTCGACGACAGCGATTTGCGGTTCGCTCTGCATACAGTTACGCTCGCATAGAGTTATCGCGTCATAATTTTTTTTTTCATGTCTATAACAACTCTTGCCACGGAGAACTGAATTATTCTGGCTTTGTGAATAATAAGTATCCGCTGTCTATCCACATGTCAGGGTCATGCACATCCGTTATAACTTGAGACTTTAAGCCCGACTGAACATAACGCCAGCATCTATAATTAATGAACTGAATATAGTGTGAGGTGTAACAACGAGTAATGCTCAAGGTTACGTACAATGCCGACCGAGTCGACGCGAGTGGAAACAAGATTCCTGTAATCATTTTTTATACAAATTTTCCTCCCATTCTTAAATCATACGGATCAACGTATAGGTACAAAAAATGCCATCCGAAAGATCAATTATTTTTGAGAAAAATTTAACGAAATTTGTACATATAGATCGGTATTTCACATCCCTATAGAGTATGTGAGTCACTGCTCCGTCGGTAAACGATTGCAATCTCAGTTTACTTTGCTGTTCATACTTTTTAATAAGTTTATTCTGACTTACTTACTGTTGATATTACGAGTGGTCAATTCTTGCAGCGCTCGGAAATATGTCTGAAGTTAACTTTACCTTAAATGCAGGGAATTAACGCTCAGTGCACACTGTACCGTATTAAGAATGATTAGGAGTGAATCTCCTAAAATTATTAGGTTCTTCATCTATTTTAGAACGCGTATAAGTCGTGCCTGCCATCTATATTTTAAAAGAACGAAAGTTGTAGATTAAAAAAAAAGAATGATTGGGAATGTGTGTCTTAATTTTATAATGCGAAATGTACATATTAGGTTACAATGATGTTCAGCATCTATTTATTGTAAATAAATAATAAAATTTTTTAGGTTATGACGTTCCGTGCATATATCTTCGTATAGCGGGAATATCATCTATCACGAGAGATCGAATTGAAATTAAAAAATGTTTTAAATAGCACGTCTGGTTAAGTAAACTATATGTAATAGAGCTTCAATTGCTGCGACTTGAATACGTATGAATGCGATCTAATTTGGTTCAGAGTCCAACCGAAACGAAGAAAACCACATATCGAACATTCGAGCATGTTCCGACGTCATAGAAAGTACCGCGATAATGTAATAGAGCAATAAAGCACGTTTTTATTTTATTTTACTACACTATGGTAAAACGATGCGATTCTTTCCCACTTAGGATTTCGTTCACAATAATGAAAGACACTGTCGATACATTTTCAAAATCCAAATCCGATAACGCTTGGTATGAACAAACCTCGCCACGTACTACTCCCGCATATACAAGTACCAAGAATCGGACGCATTTGAAGCAATATTTTCCACATAGCACGGAAATGTTTCGGAAATATATTTTTTTAATATTGAAAATATTTTCCTAATATTACAAAATATTTCAGAAATATTTTTAAAACATTTTGAAAATATTGTGTTATCCGCTCATAAATCTTACATTGAAATGTTTTTAAAACATTTTGCAAACAATGTCGACAACAGCAGCACATGTCTCAAATATTGCGCCAACAACTGCGTCCGTTTCGTTGCGCCTGTCTATGAGGGCGGCTAATAAATTTTAAAAATCCTGCAACGGCTCGTTATATTTTTTCGATTATTTATCATGTACATGTGGCATCATCCGATGAACTTTTGTAGACACATTTTTTTGTGTCAGTATAATGAAACGTAAAAAAAACATCGGACTTGGAACCTTAAAAAAAAGCATCTAATTCACAGAATAAGTAAACGAAGAGGATAAATAATAAAAAAAAAAAGTAATAACACGATCAGAACGGTTTTGTTAACGTTATCTAATGAGCGAAGCCACAAATACAAGATAAGGTTTGCAGTTGAGGCATTCGATGCAAAATAAATGAACCGTCGGTCGTACGATATCTCCGAACCAATTAAACCGATTTCCCGGCGAACGGTCGTCATTGCTTTCCTCAGAAGCGTAATTTACTCATTATGACCAGTACATTATCTTTCGTCTCGGTAAATAATCGATATACTTTCTATACAAAATATGGAGTTAATTGGTCGTTGGATTGTTTCAAATATCGAAATCAATTGGCCCCACGGAACAACGACGAATCCGTGAACGAACGATAATGTGTGACCTTGGCGTAGAGGACGCGGAAGAGGTCACTGCTACTACTTCCGCTGGATTGGCCCGAGCTGCCCGAGTGTGCGAGAGATCAGTAGATCGGTCCGTCACTCCGTCGGTGGACCATGGCGCAAATTGTGAGGTGCAGAATCGGCCTACGCTCATTCAGATTCGACAATAATCGAGTGACTCGGACGTTCGTTCCCTCGAAATATCTGCGATCATGGATCCACACCAGCTGGGTGACGAACGGTGAATAAATTCATTCATAATTCGATCGAAACATGTTGCATATAAATTTCGAGGTTAAACTCCCGAAAGCCCCTGTAAATAATACTCTTATTTACTTAGAATTTGAGGAAGAAAAAAAATACTATACGAAAACAACAGACCAGAATGTTTTGTTTTGTTTATGCGAAAAAACTTAAATCCTGTCCACAAATTATCATCGTAATCTTACCTTTATATTTTTCGATGTATTTATTCCCGATTATGCAATAGATCGTTTTATCCTTGCGCAATTAACGAACTGTCAACTGTTGCGTTGAAAAACATTTTAGTGAAGGGAAAGGAGGTGCTGATGCCCTCGCTATCGCCCACCATGGAAACCGGAACTATAGTCAAGTGGATCAAGCGAGAGGGAGATCCGATTCAGGCCGGCGATGCTCTTGCCGACATTCAGACCGACAAAGCTGTGATGACCTTTGAGATGGATGACGACAGTATTCTCGCCAAAATCATTGTAAAGTTATATCAGTAGAAGAGTAGAATTTTAATCCTTCGTGTACGGGATCTCCGCTGTGCAAGGGTATCGATTCCATATGTTTTGCCCCGGATCTTCACGAGTGTTTGTATCGCGGGGAATAAAAATTGCTCTACCTCAAAAAATATTGATGACAACAAAATTAAAAAAAATACACTTTGAAGAGTAACATTCACGATATTACATTCATGTTAAATAATATTTTGATCATCCGCGTATAATGAATAAGTAGCTATTGTTATTCGAAAATTTATATTTACATCTCAGGTCTTGGGTAGTCATGCTTGGTGCGAGGCTCCCGTACGTGAAGGACTAAATTATTAAAAGACACGACTGTCTTAATTGAATATTTTTGTATCCTCCAGGTAGCTGAAGGTACCAAGGATGTCAAAGTTGGAACCCTCATAGCGCTTACCGTTGAACCAGATGAAGATTGGACCACTGTCGAAGCTCCCTCAGCCACGGCGTCTAAAACTGAGACAGCATCTCCGGCAGCAGCAGCACCTGCCAGCAGTGCTCCGTCCCAACCGGAGCCACCTGGCCAGTAATGATTTCCTTGCTTTCCCATTCAATTCTGTTTCCATGAACTGAGAAATATGATTGAAAATTCTAACGTATTTCTCTGTTATTCAAAGAGTCAACGTCACGATGCCGGCGCTCTCGCCGACCATGACCACAGGTACTATAGTTAAATGGCTGAAGAATGAGGGAGACGAAATATCGCCGGGTGACGCGTTGGCCGACATTCAGACGGACAAAGCCGTCATGACTTTCGAAATGGACGAGGAAGCAATTTTGGCTAAAATTATCGTAAGAAGATGCTCCGTTACTTTTTTGCGTCGCGATCAAACTCGCGTTTTTTTCATATGCACGTATTAGGATTATTAATTTATTATTAATTTTCCGAACCAGAGCTTGGCGCGAAACATTTTTATTGACGATTATTTAATTCTATTTTTTTAATTATTATATTATTAACATTACATAATCATTTTCCGAAAGTTTATAACTGTTGCAGTTCTGCTGATGAACGTTAATGCGCGGTGACGCAATTTTTGCGAAACGGTTTGTCGAAAAGCTCTGCAACGTTCACTACGTTAAACACGTTTTTTTTTTAATTTTACGATTTTCTGAGCGTACGTGAGAAGTTTAGAGTTCCATTCCCATTCCAGTACGGACATACAAATGACTGAACAGTGAACTTAATTAAATCGCATTGGTATCGTTTAATATTTTCAAGATGAAAGAAGGATCCCAAGTTGAAGTGGGTCAATTAATTGCTATAACGATGGAGAGAGGAAGCGATTGGAAAACCGCGGTTGTCCCCTCGATAGTGCCGAAGGTCGCTGGTGGAGAGAGACCATCTACATCGCCCGCGGCGTCTCTGAAACCTTCGGCACCGTCAGCGTCCGCGGGACCAAAACCTCCACCCAGTGGACAGTAAGTACGAAATATTGAGTTGTAAACATTTTTTTTTTTTCGTCATACGCTTTTTGCAGTGTCCAAAATTTTAAACAGATTCACCGTTAAATTACCGAATTGTGTTCGACGAAATTGTAATGTAAAAAGTCACTACAATATGCTTCGCAGACTGTAATCGATTGCTAAAAAAATTCGCTAAAAGCGTGCATTGAAAAAATGTACGAATAAATTGTATAGATAATGGTTTGATCGGTGACAGAGTTTACGGGTTGGCGGTAAAGAGACTTCTTGAAGAATATGGTCTGAGCTCAGGCTCTGTGAAAGGAACGGGCCGACCAAATCGCCTTCTGAAGGGCGACGTTTTAGCTCACATAGCGGCAAATAATGTACAAAAAGTCACGCTAAAAGCCGGTAAGCTAATCAGTAAAATATGAAATGCGATTCGTCCAGGATATATACATAAATATTATTTATCGTTCGAGACGGATATTGTTTGTCTCCAAGGTACATTTGTTCAAAATATTATACCGACCATAATTCGACAGATTCATCACCGTCCGTTCCGACTGGAGCGCCTGGCGCGCAGCCCAAAGGTCCCACCATAATTTGCAAAACGGGTCCGTCTTCGTACAAGGATTACGAAGTTTCAAATATTCGTGCGGTAATCGCGAAACGACTTGGAGAATCGAAGGTATGAAACGGAGTACGCTGAAAAGTGCAATGATTTTTTTTTGTTTTGTTTAACAATGACTGGTTTGTTACAGAGCGTTATTCCTCATTCTTATGCAACGATCGATATCAATATCGATAAATTAACTGAGGTACGCAACAAGCTCAAAGCCGACGGTGTATCGGTCTCCATTAATGATTTTATCACCAAAGCCGTGTCTCATGCGCTTCTCGAATGTCCCGATGTCAATGCATTGTACAAGGATGGCCAGGTGAGATAATCGGTGTTCGACAAATTAACCCCACAACCCTATTATAACCCTATTTCGGGTTAACATACGGGTGTCGGAACGCTCACGATGTTCTCAGTAACATCTGACTAAAACCGGAATGTATGGCGGACAATAAGTAAAACCATATTGCGATTTACTAGGCGGATGATACAGAACAATTAGTATTCCCACCGTAAAAGATCGGAAACAACATTGATTCAACACAAACAACATGGAAATAATCATATTTCTTTGCGAAAATGATTTTTAATATGCTGATTTGCCGATTCCCTATTATTTTGTAGACTGATTTTAGAACATCGTAGATGTTAACATCTCGAGTGAAAAATTATTTTCCACAAACCTGATTTTATATTTTCTCTCCACGACGCCACGGGTAAGTTAACCAACAAATGAGAGATCGCTGTTTGAAAATTGCAAGTTCTCATTGTTTGGTTAATTTACCCGTGGCATCGTGGAGAAAAAGTATAAAATCAGGTTGAATGAAAATAATATTTCGCTCGAAATATTAACTTGCGCGTTTTTCAATGTTCCAAAATCAATGTACCAAGCAATCGATAATCGGCAAATCAGCATAGTAAAAATACTCAAAGAAAAAAAATTATTTTCGCAAAAAAGTATTATTATTTTTCGTGGTGTTTGTGTTGAATCAATGTTGTTTACGATATTTTTCGGCTGGAAAGCGAATTGCATTGTATCGTTTCGCCTATTAAGTCGCATCATGTTTTTACCTATTGCCCGCGTTACATTCCTTTTTTAGTTAGATGATACTCAAACATCTTGTGCATTCCGGGCACCTGTATGTTATCCCTATTTCGTGGGCCGACGCATCGTCATAATCTTTCCATCGATAAACATGCCGCGAAGGCAACACGTATGCACATGTTCAACATAAAATCTTTGTATACTTACCACAACCATATTCGAACGGTGGCTGATCGTAATTACATTTCTTTTCCAACAGGTCATTCGCATGCGGGACGTTGATGTCTCCGTAGCAGTATCTACGCCAAACGGCCTTATCACCCCAATAGTCTTCAACAGTTCCACAAAGAGTCTCACGGATATGTCGTCAAACATTCGGGAACTTGCTGGTAAAGCACGCGATGGGACGCTAAAACCGAACGAATTCCAGGGTGGCACCTTCACGTAATGATGGACCGACTGCGGTTCCCAAAATATTTCCGCACATGAATTATATTAACTCAACAAGTGAAACTTTTTTCTTTTCTTTTTCAGAATTTCTAATTTAGGAATGTTCGGTATCAAAGAATTTTCCGCCATCATAAATCCTCCACAAATCGCAATTTTAGCGGTTGGAACAGGACGAGTAGAGTTGGGTAAGTAACTTATAGTAAACTTATAGTAAAATATAATATTAAAAATGAATCTACTTAATAATGAATCATAAGACTCTCGTCACTTCCGGTCGAAAAAATTACATTTCGATACGAGTGCGAAAAAACTTTTTCTGACGAGTGTGAGTTTGACGAGCCGACGGCGAATGTTGCACTCACACGAGTTCCGAAAACGTTTTTCGCACATGTATCATACAAAGTTTTATTTTACGATGTGTGAAAATTGGGGTTTTCGCACGCGATGCGTCCGCAAAACTGCTTTTTTCCCACACAGTAAGAGAAATGAAATTTTTAAACCAGAAAGTGACGTATTTCTGGTAAATCTCGGGAAATCTGAATTTGCGCTTTCTAAATTCCATAATCGATAGCGAGGGCGCGAAGCGCCCGAGCCACAACAACCTGCTAGTATGTTGTAATAACCATGATTGTGTTGTTTATCATGCAGACGCGTCCATGCAAAAGACTACTCGACTATCGACGACGTTGTCATACGACAGACGGGCGATCGACGAGGATCAAGCAGCTGATTTCCTCGCTGTTTTACGGGCTATGCTGGAAGATCCAACCTTCCTCGCGGTCGGTCGGGCCCAAGCGCTCCGAAATAGACGCGAATAATCGCGTAGGTCTGTATCGATTATTTAATTCTGAATATTCAATTGACCATTCCAACGTGTCATTTACATGGAAACCCAAATTTCAGTTTGCGAGATATCCACAAATCAATCACCGCCAAGCAGTAGCTGCAAAGTGTTCACACGATCGTCTCATTCTATGCAGTACAGTAGCCTGTCGCTAACTGCGCGTCTATATGACCGTAGGGGCGGGAGTGCGCACTTACAGCGGCCAGTAATCTGATCACCTTACACTATGTTCTCCAGTAGAGTAGACAGCGGCGTAAGTTGCATCCAGATAAGTTTTACTTACCGGATAAGTTGGAGAAGCAGAACTGAGTACAGCGGCCTCTCCGTAACATCGCGCACTCGGGGCTCTGGATCCGCTACATTAGAGATCATGCGAAATTATGGAATGCCCCTACTCTATTCTAATGGTCTGATATTTAGAAAGAGTCGGACGTAAACGGCCAGGCGCAAAGCTGCTTCGGGTGCATCGCGAGCAGAGCGGCTCCGTATAGTGGGGAAGGTTTCCACTCACGGCGAGATAGCTTGGAGAGAGAATTGAGGGGAAATGCGATATTACAGAGTCCACTGTAAATTGTATCGGTCTTTTCTGGGAGTGCATCTACGTGCACGGTGGGGGACAGAATAGCCTCTCCATTTTGATACCTGCCTATCAATTCGTTCCCACTCGAAATTTTTGTACGGAAAGGGAGAGTGGCCAGGTACTAGGGCAGATCGTGAGGAACCCAACGTATCCGGTCGTGCCTAATTGGCTTGGTTCTCGAACATGCAACTTACCCGGTCGTCTACTGTAGCAACCGGGCCTCGACAACCGTCGGGCTCGGTGATTATATACTGCGAACAGTTGATCAAGGGGAAAAAAGCTACGCGCGCATTGAGCGAGCGCGCACTTAGACGGAAACTACTGTGACTGTGAAATCCGGAAGTACGATTTGCTTGCCGGTTATGAGTTCACTTCCTCAGCGGCGTTACCAAACACAAAGTCCTATAGTATAAAGAAAAATAACTCGGATGTGTGTGAATTAACTGTCTTGGTGATGAGTCACCTATCACCGATGAGAAATTAATCCGCGAACGATCGCGATAATAGGAGATATTATATTTATTGCTGTTAAGTAAATTGAATGCGAAAAACATAAGAAACGAATGTATAGTACGATTATCGTCCAATTGACCGTATACCTTGTAATCGCCGTTGTGCTTGCACAAGATACGCATGAATACAAGCATCCATCCAAGTGATTTGTTTCCGCATAGAGCGGTCCAATTTGTAGGTTTTCTGTTGTACAGAGAAAATTTAATGCCAGGTAGCATTGGTTTGTAATAACTCATTAGAATCAACGACCGACGTCGAACTTGTAAATAAAATATTTATTCGACAATTTGTGAAATTCAATACGCACCTACCAGCCATCTCGGGCACACTTTACACCACAACCCTGGACGTGGCAAAAAAAGGTCGCAAGCATAGGGTAAACCAGCCAATGAATGGACAGGGGCAATGAATGGACACTTTCCATAAGAGCAAGTCTAATAAAAAGCGTAAAAAGCGTCTATTCATTGGCTTTTTCGTCTGCTTAACTGTTCATTCATTGGCCGGTTTACCCTACTTTGAAATATTTCAAAAAATTCATTATTTTTATTCGGTCGATTTTCGAATATTTTATATGATTATCAAGATTCGTTGCTCTACAACTTTATCGAGGCAAACTTATCTTGTATAATACTTAAATTTTTCGTTTATTATCATTGATGCATCGTATCGATTTTTATAATTAATTTTTCATCGTTCCTTCCATATGCTTTTTAATGGAAAAAAAAAAATAGTGTTTCTTTCGTTATATATAAATCTCATTGAGGGCGATCCTTATTTATCACGAGAACACGAGAAATTTTTCGACGGTTTCAGAGAAGACACTCGTCTCTCAGTATTACATCAACAGACGCAGTGGCGTCTCGGCGTCAAATATATTTTTTACAACATAATAATGACATCAATATTTAGCACATATCGGAATATGAGATGTATTACGAAACTCCGATATATTTTGAGATATTTTCGGAAACATGTGAGTTAGAAGAGAGCAATGTTTCCAGTGTATATCACAACTGATAACGTTATGAGAGAACTACAAGAGGTATAAAACCCCTGTAGATAATCCGTTATACGGTATCTCTCTGGTAATAATATAATAATAACAAACAGTCAAATATGTAACAAAAAAACACATAGTTGAATTAAAATAATAAAACAGTCTAAAATTTTCGCTAATTACATTAAATTACATGATCCGGAGTATTAATTCAAGATACACAATTGCGACTATAAAGTAATCTGATAAAAACATATTACATCCATAAGGTATTTTCGATGCAGTGTCCAACTGTTAATTGAATCAGGCTATGGACAATATTTTTTACTTAAATCATCGATCAGTCAACTTTCGCCGAATTTTGCATATTCAATTAACCGTCAATTACGTCATAAACTGTCGCTCATCTGCGCTCACGATAATCGATCGATCATTTCATAAAACGTACAAACACCGACGTTAGTCGTCATTTGGCCTATATTGTCAAACAAAGTAGAAGCCTGCATGTTTTCCGGTAATTTAGTGAGGAATTGCGCGCATCGAATGAAATCCATTTTCAACAATTCGTCCTGATACATGCGCAGAATACCAAGCGCCGTTCGGAAAAGAAATTCATCGCCGTCCCGCACAAAGACGTCCCACACTCTGCACGCGACATCTAGCGGCATAGCTTTGGCATAAATTGTGTAGAGCCAGTCTAGTAGATAAAAATCGGGACTCAGCCCGTTCGTACAAAAGTGTAAGTGTACCTTAGGTATTTTATGAGCCAGAGCGCTCGTAAATACTTTGTAATATAAATTCATTTGTTTCTGGTTCAATGTAAAGGCAGCACGGTGACAAGGATTGTTCAATATATTGGCGAAACAAACGAACGCGTCGTTCGGCGCCATATTCAACGTCAGAACGGCTCCTATGAAGCTCATACCTTGCACGTATCCTATGTCGCTTCTATACACCGTATAAACGGCCAGTACGCTCTGCAGGGCCTCGAACAGCGGACCCCCCTCTTGGAACACACTTAAATTAGGAAAGGTTCGTGATACATCGAGTCTGATTGCATCGAGAGATTCGTTAACGGGATTGGCACAGATTCTTTCGAGATAAAGATCGTACTGCTCATCCTTTATATTAAGATCGTTCGATATTCCTAACCTCCAGATTTTACCGCGTATACTGGGCGGTAAACCGCACCACCATAGCTGACGAACTTTCTTCGTGTCTTTGAGTGTATCGAAAAGTGGCAAAATTTCCGTATGCCATATATCGGAATCCATCGCGAGTCTTTCCTCTCTTTTGAGCCGCTCCTGTCGCTCACGTTGACGCGCGCATTCCTCTCGCACCTCCCGTTTTCTCGCTTCCTGCAAAATCGCTCGATACTGTTTCTGATGGCATTTGTCTTCGACGGGACTTTTGGCGGGTAAATTGGGAGGCCTCGGATACTGTATGAGAGCCAACGTTCCACCGACTTTGTCGACTACGCGCGGCGAAGTGCGCGGCGATACCGTCGAAGAAGACTTTTGCGTCCACGGCAGAAGAGTCTTCAGGAACGTGACCGACGTTTGCTCCCGCGCATGAGATTCGTTGTCGGCTATTCCGTTACCGTCGGAATCCTCGCTGCTGCCGCAGGACGAAAATTCGCTGGTCGACGAAACGCCGCTGTCGGAGGTTTGCGGGTTACTTTTCGAACTCGCACCCTCGACCAAATACTCGCCGTCTATCGATTTCCTATTTTCATCGTATCCTCGGTATCCTCGTACGGGAAATAGCGGATCCATGATGCTCGAATTTTTTCATGGACTCTGCCGTCTCGTTCGTTCACTCGAGCATTGTACATAACCTAACGGTCGACGTCGAATTTGCGACATTCTCGTCATTCTCGTCAACGTCGACGAAGTCGACGAGGCTCCCCATTGGACGATAAATGACAACGTGTCGGTTCCATTGAAACATTTATACGCTCATTTATGATGAACACAGAGATCGACCACTTTTATATTACTCAGTAGATAATGTGTTCGAGGGCAGGAGTATTTATATTCGTCATGTTGCGTATGTCGCTGTTAAACCACCTGAACTCCCATGAGCCGAGCCCGAGCGTACGTTTCAAAAGATTTCGCTCCTTTTACATATATAATGGCATGTTAATATACCGTTCGAACACTTTCCGACGCAGTGAGCACACACGATGTTGTCGGCTCTGCAGTCCAATTACGATTTGTTGTCGAATCTCTCGGGGCTAAACATACTCGCGATTGCACCACTTTTTTAAAAATACGTGTCCGTCGAGTGTTGCGCAGGTTGACGCAGTGTGTTGACGCCCCGAGGGAATGTTTTGTTGTTGTTGTCTAACCGAACATTTCGAACAATTTTTTTTTCACACCGCACGATCTGCAACATATGCATGCCCCACGTAAAGAGCGGATGATTCAGACCGATCCGAAGCCACCGCTGCTTCCAGCACGAGTTCTTGGGACGACATTGGAGAGGGAAACCGTAAATGCGGAAATCTCGATGATAAAGGGTAGAACTGTTTTACCGTTCAATCTTTCGAACCTAAGAGCGCTTCGACAGTCGTCGCTGGTGATGCGAACACTGTGTTATCCGCGAAATATCCTGCTTTCGTGGGCAATCAATTCCGCGGGCAATGACGCTTTGGCTTTTCCTGAAATATCTATGGCCTCCGAGCGGTATTGATTACAATTCTTGTTACCGACCGCGGCAGCGAGCCTCGCCATGAAGCTGCTGCCACATGCTAGCTACGCTTACCGTAGCTCCCTCACTCATCGTTTGACAATATTAGCGCGAATACAAATATGTGAATGCACGGTTTAAATTTTTTTAAATTATTATACTCAAGTATATTTCGAGAACTCATAGAATTCTTCCTTCGTTTTTCTTGGATTTATGCCGCTTGGCCAAGTTCCGTGGAAGGATAATTACAAAAACTTCTATTCCAATTTTCTTCCCGACCGTTAATATCTCGATAAAAGTCGGTTATTTGGTCCACGATCCAAAGCGATACGCATCTTTGGTTTACAGGCAGCTGTTTTACCCCACTATCGCAGATCTATCAGCGGGAAAGTATGATTGCCGCGCGTCAGCACCGCAGGAGGCGCGGAGTGCGGGTAACCGCTCGCCAGTGGAGAGTGGAGAGTGGAGAGTGCGGACTACGTTGGACAGGACACGATACACGTACCACATAGTCAAACTGGTGCAAATCCCCTCGCTTGTTATGTTTAGTCGAGAAGGTGTCGAGGCGTTCGATGAGTGATAACGACAAGTCGGAATAACATCGCGCGTTCCCAGTGTGTCACTTCTGGTCTCTAGTTGATAATCGGTGTAAGTTCAAAGCGTTCGATAATGCTGTTTTATAAGGAGAAGATCCTGTCGCCGGGCCAATTGAAACGACTCAGCGAGCACAAGTACAGCTGCTCGAGCGCGAGCCTCCTCGACGGACTTTTGCAGCCCTGGTGGGACTGGCTTGTCAGCAAAGTACCTTTATGGCTTGCGCCGAACCTCATCACCATCCTCGGCCTCATTGTCAATATCGTCACGACACTTATCCTCGTTTGGTACAGTCCGGACGCCAAAGCCGAGGTACTTAACCTAAATCACCTCCTCCGATTCACGATTCACCCTCCTATCCTGCACTAAAAACCGTTTTCACATAAATTTCTATACTTCACCTTCACGTAAATTCTCCGATTAAACAAAAATTTTTCAAGTCCTGCGTACATTCGTATATATTGCCATGCGCAATGCTACTTTAGACTCAAAAGTATAGCTCCGTAACATTGTTTGCGAATGAGTCAACACTTTGGTTCAACCTGTTCCTCGTTTATTAACTACTTTTTTCTTTTTTATAATTAGAAAAAGAAGCATACAAATGTCGTACAGGAAATGTATCGACTATTCAATGCTTGGAGATTGCACTTTGGTTAGCGTAGATGAAAGATTCGAATTCGTATGGAAAAAAAAAATTGCAGTGAATTCCGCAACTGGTTATTTTGCTTCCGCATAGAGGAAGCTTTGTTTTTTGTTTTTAATTGCTAAGTATGATGATAGTAATGCTAGCTTTTTGTCCCCCAATAATTGTTCTGTAATGCCGCTATTTAGCTGCGATTGTCTTTAAGCCTTCTGAAGGTCAAGGTCATCGTCAGTACTGTTCTCATTTCCTTTTCTCGAGACAGTTATGCAAACGCTGCTATACCGAAGTCTTTGTCCTGAAAAATAATTGATTCCGCTTGGCAGTTGTGTGAATTGTTATAGATTGCCTTAATGTCTATTGTCTTTTTATTTTAATAGGCACCAAGATGGGGGTATTTTCTATGCGCGCTAGGTCTATTCATTTATCAGAGCTTGGACTCGATAGATGGAAAGCAAGCAAGAAGAACAGGCACCTCGACGCCTTTGGGTGAACTCTTTGATCATGGTTGCGATTCCATATCAACAGGTAAATAGAGGAGATTGGGCCAAGGAGGAAAGCATTTTCACTTTAAATGCCGAGAAACGCAATATTCGTGAAATTATGTATGCTGCATTATAAACACAAACTTATCTAGCAACTCTTATAACATTCAACTCCATAAACATGACGCATATAGTGTACATTAAAATGTAATGATACATCAAAATGTATCACTGAACTGTTTAGTTACATACAAAGCATCCAATATCAAAAGCAGCTGGCATGCTGCAAAATTCCATATTAATAATTTTCAAATTGATTGTACCAAGGAAAACACACAGAGTTTATTCTGTAAATTCGATATCCATCGGGTATGCCTTTGTGTGAACTCTTTGATTATGGTTGCGACTTCATATGTTGATATGGAGTTACGAGCATGATCAAGGAGATGCATGATGAGCTAGAGATAAATAGAGGAGATTGGGCCAAGGGGGAAAGAATTTTCCTATTAGCAGTCAGGAAACGAAATATTCGGGAAATTATGTTTGCTGCAATAAAATTATCATGCAGCTTTCATAAAATTCAAACCTATAAACATGACGCATAAAGGTAATACATTTTGGCTTGAACTTCTGCTCACTGAACTGGTTACTTACAAGAAATCGAATATCAAAAGTTGTTGTGCTGCAAAATTCCATGTTAATAATTTTCGAATTTCATTGGTACAATTGCTGCACAAACACAGAGTTTATTTTGTAATTTTGATATCCGTCGGCCACAGTTATCGAAGATCGTAAACGCCTTTCGTAAATATTGATTATTACCTGGAAGAGAAGTCGATTGTATGCTTTCACCGGGCGCTCCTTCATGCGCGACATTACATGGTGTCGTGTCGCGTAAAAAAAGACGATAACGAGGAACAATAGGTTCCACGTATCGCATAGCGTGTTATGCTATGCAGTACCCGATAATCAGTTCACTCCGTCGCAAAATCCGCTCACCTTGACGATTTTTATATTTTCAACGATTTTATTATAAATTTTACTGAATTGCGTTTGGGATTAAAAATATCTTCTGTTTACAGTTTTCGTCGCATTGTCGGCCTGCATAGCCGTCCAGTTGGGACACTATCCAACGTGGATGTTTTTCCAATGTTTCTGCGCGATGACTCTTTTCTATTGCGCCCACTGGCAAAGTTATGTCTCAGGTGAGAATCGTTATTGGAATCGTAAATGGAATATTGAATTTATTTGGAATTAATGTAACGATGTTAACGATTTTTGTGATTTAATTCAATCAATTTTCGACAGGTTCCTTGAGGTTCGGCAAGATCGATGTCACGGAAGCTCAATTCACGATAATAACGATTCATATGATATCGACGATCTTTGGCCCTGGAATCTGGATGATGGAGGTTGTATCTATTCTTATTACTTCTTACACTAACTTATCGGGCGTTCTCCGCGACACAATTTCTTGACAACAATATAAACGGTCATTATCGTTCAGCATTTGTACAGCAACATTGTCAATCCCGAGAGTCAATACTTCAACTCTGCCGGGAGATCGAAATGGAATTGTAGCAGAAAACATGCTTACTGAAAAAACTTTCAGGATTTTTTTTAGCCATTTTACTCATCGGGTTCGATTGACGATAAATATCAGCCGACTATTCATACACGAAGCACACGACGAACATACGAAGAATGCACTTTTGCACTCTGTGTGAGTTTTGCACTTGGCATGACTTACACACTTTTCTCACTGTTACTCCTAAACGCATTTCAACACCAATCGTTCTGTATTTGTTTCTACTTATGTATTTTTTTTTTTTTTTTTTTTTTTTAACTCTTGGAGCTTTTCTATACAACGATCATTGTCTAGTGGATTCTTTTTAACGCCAATTTCCTTCGTTACACTCTTGAGACCGGCGGTGTCGTTACCCCTTTCCGAGAACCCTCAGTCATAATTAATGGACGAAACTTGAACTCTCAGCTTTTCTCGCCAATCTGCTTAATTAATTAATCAGTAACCCGTGAAAATGAACGTTCGATTGACATATCCAAAATCTACGCTTGATGACGCTTACAGGGTGGAGGTCAAATAGATTACTCCCATACAGTGATGACATTACAATTGTTGAATGATGTTGAAGCTTTTTTTTAGTCATCTAATGCTTCATTTTTCGACAATTATTCAGACCGCAGCACTTTTGGATGTATATTTAAGATTTCGTAGTCGAACACTTTTCCAAGAACGCCTTACCGGGTGATTCTAAAGAATGGTTCAGACATCATTCGGCAACACTTTTTTCGGGTTGTGTGGATTCGATGGCCGTTCGCGTGCATCGCAATTTCCGTTTATATCCACCGATTGAATTCATTTAAATTAGAAAAATCTTCCGACGGAAAATATATCCGCATTCGCGAAGGGACGTTTCACTCGAGAATTTATTTCGAACTATAGAGGAAAAACATCAGTAAGAAAGTGCAGTGCGTAGACACACACCAATAAAAAAAAAAAAAACGAAAACTCGAGAAAACGTGTTCAACCAGAAATTCATTCGTATACAATATATATGGGGCAATTAGCATGGTACACTCGCTGGAGCTTTTTAAACCTCACCTTTCAAAAATTAATCGAAATAATTCAAAGTTTATTACGAATGCCCGTATATCGAGAATATCTATTCTCTATAATCCAGTTGCAGTCCTGCGAGCAAAAGCAAAATATGAACGTAAAATAACTTCGGAGTAAAAACTACCGGGTGATTTCGACTCCGATGCAGTTTTCCAGATACAGTGTAGCTTACCGAATGAAATGCTGTGGGGAAATTAAGTGCTGATATGGCTTTTTTTATCGGAACGTATTCACTACTTTGAAGCGTAATTTTGCATCCCTCAAGTACCAATGATCATTACTATTATTAATGGAACAAGTGACCTTTTAGAGAAATATATTATCCTTCATGTACATAGTGCGAAATTACAATACGAGCCTTCGTGCAATTAATTGTAAAATATAATTCGAAGCCTCCGTACCAGTATAACGAAATAATTTCTTGCAGATACCATTGATAGACGGTTTTGAGTTAAGATATTTGATAGGCATTATGACGGTGATGTGCGCGTTGACAAGCTTATATACCTTGTTTGCGGTGATAATTGCCGGAGGAGTGGGCAAGAATGGTTCCACCGTCGCTGTAAGTTCTTGATTGATGATGACCGTCATAGCGTTATTTAGATTAAATTAAAACGGATTTGGAGATATGCTGAAAAATATGGGACCGGCATGGCATGATCAGCGGCGGTGCTGAAACACTCACTTTATTTAATATAGCTGCTAATCGTTCACTAATAACCGACCGAACAAAAATGTCACAGTTTCACATTAATCGTCAAGTTCGTCCTGTCCCCCCAGTCCCAACTGCTTCCTCCCTCGAACATCGCATAATTATTTTATCTTCGTTCGGACTGTAGTCATTGTTTTTTTTTTTCGAGAAAAAAAAACGCCTGAAGACGCGAATCGATGTTCTTACTTTTCATTGAAACATTACAAATTTCACGACCATCATCAAGCTTTGTTGTCCCTCGACTCTCGACTTTCAAATCGTCGTACTGACCTCGTGAAATGAAAACGATTTAGTGAACGGAAGTATAGTTCCCCTTAAGACGTTAGGTGCGCTTTGACATATTGTATTCAACCGATCGGAAAATTATTTTAATGCGTACATATAATTTGCTTATCGCCTGCGATTATTCAGCCAAAGACTCATTAGTTAGGAGAGACAAGGCGATTATGTAACCGGGCAATGAAGTATGACAGAGGACAGAGGGGTCACTGATAGGAGTCACTGATAGAGGCATTCTTTACGAAATATTGGTCATGCAATTTGCAATTCCCTTCACATGGCTATTAGCGCCAGAACATCATTGTTATATACGCTTCGGGCTTAAAAGTTACGAGTAGCATACAACTCGAGCATGGTCATTTGTCAGGTCGATGGTATCTTTTTTGTTTCAACGTTTATTAGTTTGATCCAAAAAGTTGCTAATAAAATTTAAAAAAAAAATATATATATATATTTTAATCATCGTGTTTAGAGGAGTTTCATTGGAAACAGATAAGTGTAAATCAAGTTTGCTTTTGACTAAATAGTTAACCGGCCGAGATGAAATGCGGAACAGAATATTCTTAGCAACTCAGTCGATATTGCAATAACTTTAATTTACAAAAAGGCGTGTCTCAAATAACAACTGTTTAATTAAATTTCAAAGGTCATTATCTTTTGTTCTTCAATTCAATGCTACGGTATCGATAAATCCTCTCGAATGGGCGAATCTGGTCGTTACCCGGTTCCGGGTCACAGAATAAATTACATATTCAATCTTATTCACGTCGATTTCCTCCCTGATCCGAATCAGTTAAATTGTCTCTTTTACTGGCGTATACCAGCGCGTTTCCTGTAATGTAGGACGAGTAGAAAGTTTATTACAGACAGGGTAACGAGACGTTTGAAGTCATATGAGTTACGGACTATCTAGAGATGTTTACTTATATATTACAACATTTCGTAGTGTAGTTTGGCCACACCCGGAGACAGTTGCGTTTATTAACCGCTATAAAAGTTAAAACAAAAAATGGGAAAAAAATTATTTATAGCTTTGTACATGACTACGCAGTTTTATGTACAAACGTGTACAGTACAGCCTCTTAATAGTTCTAAGCACGGTTCCGATTTCATGGGCCAATGTGGTGATGGAAAAAGGATTATCGGGAAGTAAACTAAAACAGAAGGGAAGAACGTTCACTGTAATTATATTATTATTTTCCACATTAACGAATTATATCAATTTTTCGTGCTTTATACGACTGCAAGTGCGTGTAGCAAAGAAGCTTTGTTTATTTGAGATTTCTGAGAATTTTACTATTACGGTTTTTGAGAATTTTATTATTATTTCGCGAGACTAATTCATTCGTAGAAAATAAAAAACATAAATTCTTTATGCGTTATGCCCAGTTTTAAGGCTATGAGAACTGTGACGCAAAAAGGCTGGCGATACCTCGAATCAAAGAACTCAGGTTTGATTTTGTATTTGAAAATAAGTTTTTTTTCTATCGACGTATAGACGCTCAAATCGTTGTTCGAAAGGAAACGAATGCAACTCGTGCATTGCCAAGCGGGGTCGTATTAACCATCGAGATTTTGTGTGAATCTGTTTAGATACCCGTGTTCAGCCTCGGCACGCTCTCTCACGCCGTTGCAGCGATTTTTTACGCGGGCTACATTCACGTATTCCTTGAATTTTGTAAATCGTTTGCTTCCGGTGGAATAGGAAAAAATGGTTCTACGATTGCAGTAAGTTAAAAACAAAGTATCGAATAATTGAGGAAATCTATATAGACATCGG
Organism: Ichneumon xanthorius; assembly: GCA_917499995.1. Lineage (NCBI taxonomy): Eukaryota > Metazoa > Arthropoda > Insecta > Hymenoptera > Ichneumonidae > Ichneumon > Ichneumon xanthorius. The sequence goes on from OU824201.1 coordinate 23,630,509, forward strand.
CGGGATGCATGGACGAGACTGTGTTAAAATTGTTTCTACACACTGTGACCGATGCAAGGAGGTAACACGATTGTACGCTATAATATTTTATTCTCAAAATATCTTGGGGGAAAGAAATTTAATATAATATTCGGCTTGTCTCGTGTTTGCATATTTTTCTCGCACAAGCATTGCTGTGGGAAAATCATACAGTGTGAACTTTACACTATACAATTTTAGTAGTGCTTTTGAGGAATTTTTTGAATAATCAAAGAATACCAAGCCTTTCCAATAATGTAAGGGAAACAAGGATTACTTTCGACTTTATCGAATGCTTCCCGATCCCCGGTCGTTTCCGGTTTGGAATCTCTCGTACTGATATTTACTCACCTTCGTTTCTCGGTACAGGCCTGGGCTGTAGGTGGTAGGTTTTCTCCATCTCTTTCAAGCTATCCACCTTTTAGTTATGTTATTTTTTTTTTTTCTGGAAGACTTATCGTTTGAGGGATCCTTCCTTTTTCTTGACTAACTTACTTATCGAATAAAAAAATTATAATCATCAGAATTTTCTCAAAAGTCGTAGAAAGATCTCGACCGTGATTACTTCGTGTTGATAATTTATTCGACGAGGTAGGTCTGATCAAATATCCGTCTGAAATATTGAAACTATTGAAAATCTAAGTTGATGAAAAATCATCGCCACAAAGAGAAAATCGGTTAAGAGGTTTGCAACCCTCGGTCATAAAAATTGTAATAATTTTAACGCTCTGATTCTCATCAGAGCATTGATATAGAGGAAAAACTGGGTTAAAGTAGTTAAAATGAATCCACCAGATTTCATGTTGCTACATGTGACTTACCAATAGGGATGCTTTCGTTTAGAATTCGAGATAAATAGACTTTAAGCTTGCTCGGTTTTCAAAATGTATTCCGTCGGTTTATATTCGCCGTATGCATTGCATAGACACGGCGAGGACTGAAAGGGGCAAGCTCTCTTAGAGTCGAGGTTTCGCATTTTTAAAATATATAATCCGTGTGCAGTCGCCTGTGCAAGGTTGTGGTCGTGGAAACATACACAGAGTCCACTTAAAGTTGCTAAACCTCGCACACAGCACAATACGTGCACAACGATTCGTTACATATTAACTGATAAAACACATTGAGAAGCGTTGCCGAAGGTACGTTTAGTGCGTCGATTTTTTTTTTGTTTCGACCAGCCAGTATGTAGCCAGTAAAATTGAGCCTACTAAAATAGTCTTTCACGAGCTAGCCGACAGAAAAAGTTGAGTAGTTTAAAAGTTAATTTACCAGTTGATTACTATGCTGCGTAAGGATTCAAGTAATTAGCTAAGGATTTGCCTCTGTATCAACATGTTTATCGGGGATTCGTAATTTAGGAATAGCAAAAAAAAAAAAAAAAAAACAATAATACATATAAACTGCTTTGAGCGATCGATGGCGTAACAAGAGTACTCAAGCGACTAACAAAATTCCCTCGAATTACGATAAATTACAAGTTACTTTTCTTTACCATAATCAGCAACGCAAAATCGTGTTTTTGTGTGCTTTTTGTTTACTGACGAATATTGTCAATTACGTTTTGCTGACTATTCCAAAGTGTGTTTATAATAAATCACGCATAAATACTTGTACCCCGTAACACCAATTCATGTAGACGGAAAAAAACGGCACCGCTCATTGATCGCGATGGGGATGAAGACACGTTTTAAGCATCGAATTATCATTACTGTTGCTTATTTTTACTGGCCTTCGTTGGTATTATTAGTGTTCAGAACGTTTCACTGTTTAGAAAAAAAGAAGAAAAAAAATTATGAAAATTGGAAACAGAAAAAGTCTGTTGTTCGTCGCATCTGCAACTACGTAACTAACCCACCAATGTTTGGTATTTCAATTTATATAGGTGCCTTATACTGGCACCGAGGTGAAGGTGTTTCCGTTATGGGGAGCCGTAGGCATTGCTGCTCTACTCGCACAGAGCAGTATGTCCGTCATTCTCGCCGGTGGTGTAGGAAAAAATGGCTCCACCGTGGCCGTAAGTCAGACCTGAGATAGTAGGCTCGTTTTGTAAAGCACCATCCATGGTCCACTACGATTTAGGCCCCTAATCTACGAGAATAGGGATAATTATTTTTAAAAAAGGGGGAGCACGAAAGTAAAAAAAATGTTGAAGGGAAAGAAATATTTTTAAAAAAATATATATATACGGAAAAGAAATATTAAAAATATATAAGGGAGCACAAATATCGTGATTGCAATAAAGACAAGTACTTATTGTGACAGAGAAGATTTAAAAATTACAACATCACTGATGACGAGGTACGCGAAGATACACGCGCGCTGGACGAACGAACGGAAAAAAATTATTTTAGAGTTGCTAATTATTACAAAACTATTAACTGATTCGTTATCGGTAATAAAACCGGTAATGAAACCAATGCAAAATGACTGGAAACTAACCAGCCAAAATCAGTGGATAGAATTAATTTAGCACTATTGTAATAATTTTTTTATTAGAGTTAAATTTCGCAACAATGTACAGTATTTAAAAAAATGTATATTTATGAAACAAGAAATTATACACAATATCGAAGGTAGTTGGACAGATTTGTACAGCTTTGCGCGGCAATTACAATTGAAATTGAAACGCGGGAGAAATAAAAAAGAAAGGACAGCAATGTTTTCCGTTCACAATCATTTGACTTGTAATATACGAGACAACAGACGCATTGCACTCGTTGTTTGAACTGGATCGAAATGCATGGCATCGGTAAAACAATTGTTTACTGGCTTGAACGAAACAAACTTCGTCAGAATAATGTGAAGAATGGAAGCGCAATAAAATTGCAGTGCTATAAAAATTACGAAAAATAAATAAAAACGATTAAACGAAAGAGGAAAAAAAAAGAATTAGGAATAATATAATAAATTCAATCGGGGCAGAATCCTCCGTCGCATATCAGTGGGCCTAGATCTTGCATGAGAATCGACCGAGTCAATTGCAGCTTTCCTTCGATCACCATTTTTCTTTCTCATGTTTATTAATTTCTTTTTTTTCAATTCTTCCTATTCTCGTTTACACATTGACTCGCATCCATATTACACTACCAATTCTATATACTTTTCGCATACGTTAACCCGTCTCAACACCGAGTTCTCAATCGCTTGTACTTCCCGAAAATATAATGTCAAAAACTTGACTCGTTATTATACCATCCATAAATCCTTCTCGCAATCGGCCTTAGAGCTTTCAAACCCTGCTTTCGTCTGGGGCAAAGCGTGAATATTCGATACCGCAAAAGAATTCTTTTCCTCGGAGACGATTCACCCTGCTGTTTATCGTTTCTATGCTTTTGCCAGTAAATCACCTGGACTGTTAGTGAATGAGATGTTAAAGAAGGCAGTTTTCAGTTAATTGAGAATTAAGGGGCTGCTGGACCTTCCTGTTTTACCGACGAAAATAGGCGTTTTCTTAGTTTCAACTATTCATCGTTACTATGCGACGCGTATGTCTCAAATCTTGCAGGACTGTATTAATAACCTAAACGATTCGGCGTGCAATCGAATTTCGGTCGAAATCTTCCGAAAAATAAAGAAAATCGAGTATTATAAACTGTCGTGGAAACCAATATGGCCGCCGAAATGTTTACAGTATCCGTTTTGTTGGATATAAACAATTCTGGATCTTGCATACGTCAAAAGGGCGTGCTTGCCGATTCTGTGAAGTTCTCCGAATATTCCAACACCGTTGGAAAGTTGCACACTGAAAAGATAATCACGCATAATGTAAACTGCGATCATTAAGTCTATCGACTTGTGACGGGCGATCAGAGCCGATGAACACGGCACAAATGTCGTGTAGGGCACGATACAGAGCCACCTGTACGTCAATCGTGACACTACGTTTACGCACTTCCGCAAACTATAATATTCGGTTTTCTTAATTCCGTATAAGTTTTCAATCAAAATTCGACCGCACACCGAAGCTTTTATGTCAATATCATAATCCTGCATGATTTAACGCATATGTGTAGCAGATTAACAATGTTAAGTCGGAATTGAAAAATTGTCTAATTCCGTCGGTAAAACAGGTACAGCAAGTTAAAAAAAAGGAGAAAAAACAGCTCCAGCAGCCCCTTAAGTCATTACGGAAAATTCCATTAAGAAATTGTCTTGCAACACTTTCTATCTTCAGTCTTTTTTTTTTGTTTTGTCTCTTACTAATTATTGCGTGTATTTTTTACAATACTCTTGGAAAGCTTGATAACGGGTTCTCGTGTGTTCTCGTAACGTATACGAGACTCGGAAGAGTATGAAAGTTTCGCTGCTGTAAATTAGCATGTCAGTTGCATGTTAAATAAGGATTTACTGCAACTAACTACAAATTATAGGCCCACGTATCTCGACAGTTGATGGATTGTTCTTGAATTTGATTGGGTATCGAACCTCGTTTTAAATAGCGCTGCTGCGGGTTTCAGTCCGAATAAAATTCGCCTGCTGTATATAACAAGTTTACTGCAAAATATTTCGAAACTCGCGCCGTATCGTTTTTGAAAAATTTTAAATCACAATAAGCCATTCTTTGATAGACCTGTACGGCGTTAAAATCAGGACAACTGATTTTTACTGACTGCGTTACACCCAGAAAAATAATGTATTTGACGGCCACCGTTATTTGGTTTAAGTAAAATATTTATTTGATTTAAATAAATATTTATTTCATTTAAGTAACTATTTACATGATTTAAATAAATATTTATTTCATTTAAGTAACTATTTACATGATTTAAATTAATATTTATTTCATTTAAGTAACTATTTACATAATTTAAATAAATATTTATTTAAATCGAATAAATATTTTACTCAAACCAAATAAACGGTGGTGGCCGTCGAATAATCTTTTTTCTGGGTGTAAAAAAAATCTGTAAAGAGAATAGAAAGGTCGGATTAGTAATAAACTTAGGAAATTCAGCGCAGCAAAAAAAAAAAAACTGTATTTCTATAATCGACGATCGACCCAATTCGCGAAAGACCAGTGGACCTTGGGTTAGAGATACGGAGCAATGCTTTAGAATAGTCTCGGGCTTTGGTGTTGTTTTTGTACGCATGAATCGTTTGTGCATGAATGTGTTCGGCTTTCGATGTATAAACAATTATTTCCGCTTACCACTAACCGAAGAATGACTATGTTGATTAGAGAATCGATTGCTCCATAATTTTTTTCCTTTTCAGGGAACGTCGGTACTGTCGCCGATCATACCCTTCAGTTTTGTCGTTGTACCAGCCTTCATTATTTATAGAAAAAGTGTCGAACACGTGTACGAAAATCATCCCGCACTGTACATACTTTCGTTTGGGATGGTCGCTGCTAAAGTTACAAATCGTCTCGTGGTAAGTAAAATAACATTGCGCCTTTAATGCATTGAAAATTGCAGATAAATTAACGACGTCCGGTTTTCAACATTCTTGTTGTCCGGATCGCTCCTTGCTTTATGCGCCATGTAAGTAACGCCGACAGCGCTGATTTTGCGGCCACAGTTGGCATCTGTTGAGTGAACCATCGTCGATATCGCGGAGCTCAAATAACCCTAAACAAAATGGAAGTAGAAAAACAGTTTCTATACTTAGTACTGTGAACTTCAGATGTGCCGTGTTCCATTATCTATCCAGGGCGTAAGAACAGTGTAATTCGCGAATCCGTAGTTGCAATTTTTATAATTTTCAGGTCGTAACAATTGTATCTAAGAGCTGCGAGAATCACACACGGTGAGGCGCTCGCATCATTCGCTGCAGTTACTTACATAGCGTATTTTGAAGTTGCTCAAGCGTTTCGAATTACATAGGAGGTGAAGAGGGTGCACGCTTATTTTCGAATGTAGGGGAGAGCGGGGCAAAATGGGACAGGGGGCAAAACGGGACAGTGAGCGCAAAACTCATTTTTCCAATAATTTTTTAATGCCCCATTTTGTCCCAACGATACATCCGGATTTTCAACCCCGTTTTGCCCCACGGACCACCATCGACGGAGTTATTGGCAAATAGCGTTTTATCTATTTTATGACAATTGTCGGCCCAAGTACTAAAGCAGGAAGTTCGAATCTGAAAAGAATGCCTGACGTAAAATTTCAGGTAGCTCACATGACGAAAAACGAGATGCAATATCTCGACAGCGCTCTGATAGGGCCGGCTATGCTCTTCTTGAACCAATACTTCAATTTCTTCATCAAGGAGTACTACGTTTTGTGGCTGTGTTTCGTAAGTTGATAATACATTTTTACGCGGTAATCAAGCCTCGTCAACTTTCAACTTTCGTTACTTCGAATAAATGTATTCGTTGATTTCCTTGTTAGCGGAAGCGAATGATCAATGTCACATTCTCCTCCACAGATCTGGGTTACCCTCGACTTCCTTCGGTACAGCACGCAGGTCTGTCTAGAGATTTGCGACCATATGAAGATAATGCTGTTCAGGATAACACCGGTTGCAGATCGTGGACTCTCGAGTACTGCTGAGAAAAATGGTACTACAAACAGGTCGCAGCGTACTAGATTGTTGAATAAAAAGCAGCATCACTGAACAAGTCTGTGATAATGAATGTGCTGTACGAGTCAATTACTTTCTTTTCTTCATTGTTACTTTTTTTTTTTATTGTTGAAAATTTTCATAACACAAAGATTCAAATTTTGCGCATCGTCAAACTGCAAGGTACGAAGTTTCGTTCCAACACGTAGAATAATTCACCAGTGAGAATGGAATCGGATCGAAACAGGAAGAAAAAAATGACAAAAATAAAGAGGGGGAAAAAGATTAAAAACCGCGAAATTGTCGTTGCGATTGTGTAAATTCAGTAGCCGACCATACAATTAATTCATCATCACATTTATCCGCGTTTGCTTAACTCTCATACCTTTTATTTCAACTCTCTATCCAAATGGAATTGGTAATATATAATATACTGATATGTATAGAGATTACGAATTAAGGAGAAAAAGCAGAACAGTTTTCCTGGACAATTACGGCAATTGTACACATGGAACTGCGATAACATATTTATTAATTATATAGAAAGACACGAAGCTGCAAAAAAGAATAATAATAATAATATACGTGACAGGGATGCAGTTCATATAATTTTTCGAAGTGTTTTCTTTATTCCGATAAAAAATAAAACAAAAAAACGGACGTAGAGACGTGGTAGAACATATAATAATTACCCGGTATCGTGAGATCTGGCTTGTGGTGTGTAGTATGTGTTATGCGTGTGCGTTTATCGTGTGTGTCGCGTGACTGCGCGTTCGTGCCATGAAAATTTCTTGAACAACTGTGGAGTATTGGTGATTTCGATGCAGTGCTGTCTACCGATCGATAAAATTCAAGCTATCGAGAACCTTTCGAGCTTTGGCTAATGGTGAAGGAAAATGTGTATGTAGATTTCTCCTGTCTAATTTTATCGCCTTATCGGAATAACTTTTCCGCGATACTTTACGCGGTTAATAATAAATTCTCCATCTCCTCTCGTTCTTCCTTCTCTCTGTAGTAATAGATCACCTGTACAGCGTTGCACTCATCTATTGCACTCTTTGTCATTGATTTTCATTCGATATTCGTGTCGGGGCGTTAAACTTCTTTGCATCTGAGCTCATGCTATGTTTTCATCAATTTCTTTGTATATCCTCTGCTACTATAAACTATCGAACTTAACACGAATCTTCCATAAATCGGACAAAAATTCCCACTATTCGACATTGCCCTTGCAATCCATCAGCACTACTTTGCACATTGTTATCCATTTCGAAAACGTATCGGGTGTTGCGACCCGTAAAGAGTTTTAAAAAATGAAGTGCACCATTTCTCTGGTAAATTTATATTACCAGGAAAAAAAACAATCGGAGTACTAGAGACACGCAAAACAATTGTATAAAATCCCTTTATGTCACTCGGTGGGAAAATGGCGGTTTTTTCGCCCGCTTCGCGTGCGAAAACCCCCATTTTCACACCTTGTGAAATAAAATTTTGTTCGATACTCGTGTGAAAAACGTTTTGTGAACTCGTGTGATTGCAACATTCGCCTCCGGCTCGTGCTGCAAAGTCACACTCGTCAGAAATAGTATATTATGCCACAAGGGAGGAAAGTGCGCTTTTTCACCGAGTGTGAAGTTTGATGCCCGAGCGAAGCGAGGGCAGAAATTCACACGAGGTGAAAATGCACTTCCTCTCTTGTCGCATACGATATTTTTTTTCCGATTTCGTTAAAATAACGACATTTCTTGCGTCGCAAAATCGTAATCTTCGCCAATGACCGTTACTCCCCCGGGAGTAATAGAGCTTCCAGCGGGAGTAATGAGCCCCATTACTCCCTAGGGAGTAATGAAATTGTACCGCGCATGCGCACATGTTAATAATGATCATCGGTCAATAACAGCTTATTTTCCACCCGTATTGCACGCAAGGAATGTGGTTATTTTAGCGCAGTCGGGAAAAAAACGTTTTTTCGCACTCGTATCGAAATGTACTATTATTATACTGAAAACCCCCATTTTCACACTTCGTGAAATAAAATTCGTCAGAAAAAGTTTCATCGCACTAGTATCGTAAATGACTTTTCTTCTGGCTTTTTTCGGTTTGTTTTTTTGGCACAATCATCAGGTTTTTTAGAAATGCACTGGCCGCCGGTACCTCTTATATTTTTGTCCAATTTATTGACGGCTTTTTCTTCTGTACCTCTGTATCGATACTTTACCTATTCTTATATGTTTAGGACATCTGCTATCTTATTCCGTCGCTGTATTTTGTCACCTTCATATTGCCGCTTATTCTGATAACCACAGATGAAGATAAAGTTCACCCATGCCACTAAATACCGAAATTTGCTGTCTAAGCGCAGTGCCACACTAATTAATGCAAGTTCACAGATTAGATTAAGGCCTACGGCAATAAAAACTCTTCATTAGAAATTTTAGATCTTGCTCTAAGCAATATTCTTTATAGACATTGAGCAAAACAAAGTCGCAGAGCATCAATCAAAATGTTCAAAATAAATATATCTTTTAGTAAATGCCATAAACCCACTTCTCAAAAAATCTAATTTCGAAGGTTGTTGTCCTAATTTAACATTCTGTTTTACGACGTTTTCTGACTCCACAGCGAATACAAAATTCTGAACGTAAAATCGTGTATACCGCTTTGTCATGCTCTACGTGAATTCACGTATTCACTCGTTAATTAGGGGACTGCATCTTCGCTGTTACTTTCCTGGCTTGAAAATAAACAGAAAGTCAAAATTGTTGCCTCAGTGGTTTACTGACTATTCGGTGTAACACGCCTATTTGTTACAAAATAATTGACACTACTCTTTTACCACTTACCAAAAATTACAAACCTTTTTTCTGGCCAATGACACTATTTTTTCTTCCGTCATTGGTATTGAAATTTGTTTTATCAAGTGACGCGACGGCATCTCTTGATTAAACGTGTGATTCTTAATTCATCCGTTTCTGTCGCTGGATACATTCGAGATTCATTCCAGAGACAAGTTAAAAATCTCTCTATATATCGTGACTTTGAGTTTGAAAATCTTACTTTTAAACCGGAAGTCACGTCGCGCCGAAAAATCTGTAACATTTCGTTATCATGTCACTTTCGGTTTGAAAATCTCAGTTTTCAACTCGAAGTGACGTCATACAAAAAAAGGTCATTTCCCACTTCAAAATTTCAGTTTACCACCGGAAGTGACGTCATACGGGAAACGTCACTTCAAGTTCGAAAATCTCGGTTGTTCACCCGGAAGTGACATTATGTGGGTAAACCTCACTTTCGGCTTCAAAATTTCGGTTCACGACGAGAAGTGACGTTTTAAAAATCGTGGTTAAAAAAAAAAAAAATTTACCGGAAGTGACGTTGCCTGGCATAACCTCACTTCCGATTGAAACGTGAGACTTTAAACCGGACGAGACGTTTTCCCGGTTGATGTCACTTCCGGTTGAAAACTGAGATATTCAAACCGGAAGTGACGTTACAGAGAATATCTCTAATCTTTCTCTGGAATGAAAAGTGTGAATTAAGGATCACCGGAAAGTGGATGAAAGAACGTGTATATGATGCATTTCAAATGTATTTGGAATTCATCTCGAGTGTAGCCAGTGACAGAAACGGATGAATTAAGGAACATGCAGTGAGCACCCGACCGCCAACGAACCTCAGCTACGCGCAATATAGTCTAGTAACTTAAATGAATCGCCCTACCCTAGGTAGGTCCGAAATCTATGATCTGCATGCTCTTCTGCGCTTTGGCATTTCTGTGACCACGATTTTATTATTCTGTCAATGTCATGAGACATTTCGTCTTCGGTTTATTTTTCATTGTGTTTGCGTTGCTTGTTCGTTTATTTTCAATCGTATTGCATCGTCTCATCATTCTGTAGCTGTTGACGATCAATATGACGATATGTAATTGGTAAATTTTGATGTTGCGACTTGCCTAACTACTATCGATAAAAATGTTTTAACAGCAATTACCAAGTTCGTCCATCACAATTGCCATTTGTCGCCACGCAAAAACTATTCACACGAGAACGAAATCAATTTGTTGACCTAACTTTACCGGCACCGAATGATTTTGGGACGCTTCCATATATAAACCGTTAATTTGCCCGTTCACTACATCTCGTATCTCGCTAATCATCGTCGTCGTTGCTTGTTTTCAACAGGGGGTCTTCACCAGCAGGTCGATTAAAAAAATTTGCGGCCGCTATTAACCCTAGAACGGGATTTTGTATATGAAATTCGGGACACGAACCATAGACATTTGTACCCTGGGTAGGCTTACAAAGGTTGGAAAGAATTTCTAAGTTGGGATCCAAGTCCCTTCAGTAAGATCGCATGTTGTGTTGGTTAGTAAGAAAATACACCACATTTTTATTTTCCTATGCTTCGAGACAAAAATAATTACGTTTAAAGATAAAGTCCCTAGGCATAAAAAATTATCCCCGTTCTAGGGTTAAAAGCACGACCTCGTGAGAGAAATTTTTAGAACCGTTGGCGGTAGCAATCACGACTCCGAAAACCTAATATGTCCTGTGGACTTTGCAGCTGATTGCACTGTTTTTTGTTGAAAAGTTGAAGAGTAACTTTATTTGTGTGATCGTCGTTAAACCGCGCGCATGGATTTTCAGGGACTTTCAACGAAAGCAGTCTAATCAGCCGTAACGAAGCTGCAAAGTCCATCGATCCTATAGGTTTTCCGATACGCGATGGCTGGAAACGATTGATCGCATATGTTTACATAACCCTCATGTTCCCCCCCTCATGTTCGTTGGAATGCATGACGAGTTTTGTTCGCAGTTCGCATGGTGGTGGAACAAGAACCCCTGTTAGACGAGGAACTGCATCACCGCGGCTCCGACACATCCCTCGAACTCTGATACAGAGAGAACCGACACGGTCATTCACGAACATTAAGGACTAAACTCGAGGACTCGCCACTGTGAATTTGTGCAGAGTTCATGACACAGCGACATATTCTCGCCGAGAAAAATGCTCGAGGCTCCTTTTTGTACGTAGAGCGAAGACTCCAAGTGTCGAGGTGTTTATACATGAAACTGAGTACACACGCTGTCCCGCTATAGTTATTTTTTATTGTAAGAGAAAAATGTGAAAAAGGCGAAAAATTCATAATATTTTTAACAGCAGGTCTAACATGGATAGAGTTAAAGCAACGCTGGCTCGAAAAGCGTCTCATATAACAATTGGATGACATATATACGTTGTAAATGGATCGTAAAAAACGGTGAACTTCTTAAATGTGCTCTGAATTTATTTCGATATGAACTCTGAATGCCATTTGAAAGATATCGAATGCGTCGATTTCGAATCACGGGTAGTCATCTCAAACATGTGAACTTGAGTAAGTCTTTTCGAGAACTCTTTATATACGTATACCGCCGTACAATAATATTCTCGATCAATATTGTATTAATATTCTGGATCAATATTGTATTAATATTCTGGATCAATATTGTTTTAATATTCTGGATCAATATCATATTAATATTCTGGATCAATATCGTATTAATATTCTGGAGCAATATTGTATTAATATTCTGGATTAATTTTGTATGGTCCAATACGTATACAGAGAGTCCGCAAAAAGACTTATTAAGTTCAGATATTTGAGAGCACTACCACTGGCCCGAAATCGACGCATTCGATATCTTTCAGAGGATATTCTGAGTTCATATACAAATGAAGTCAGAGCACATCTAAGAAGTCTGCCATTTTTGTTGTCTTCCAATTTCTATGTGGGGTGTGCTTAGGAAACGTTGGAGGGGCGAATCCTTAACAAGCTGCTACAGGAGTCTTTTGTATTATACTACTACAGTCCCTATATTGTTGCAAGTTATTAATTATTAATCTTTGCATTACGATATTTTAGCCGATTTGTTATCAATAAAATCATGCGCGGTGGATCGCGTGATGTTATATGTGTATATACATACATATATATGGTCCGACTGTTGAATTTGAAATTTAGATTCGGTTGGTCTGCCATTCAGATCGCTCGACTATACACGATTGTTCTGTTATGGAAGAGTTTTCGGCACAGGTGCAAAGATTCTTCGATCGAGTGCAACCGCGAATTTACACTATAATCCTAGACAATTTATCAGTAACGCGTGTCACAATACCGCGACGTAACATTAATATGTAAACAAATTTATAGATACGTCTATTTTTGTCCAGTGATTAAGTGGAAAAAAGAAAAGACAAATTGAACTCAGTTGTAACCGGTAGGGTTATATTTAAAGGGGCGGTTTAAATTGTTACAAACGCCACTGTGTGTATAGTTTGAATACAATATTATTACAAAAACCCTGAAGTTTTATAAAACTCATGGATTCGAGTTGATTCGAGGGGTACAATTAAACGGCGTCGGGAAATATGTAGTTTGATACTTTTCTCGCCCGTTATTGTGTAGTTCGGTTTATGTATTTCAATGTGTTGGAGTGTAACTAAAAAAAATCAAATTATTTGTTACTTCATCACTTTACTGTACCGATATCCTTTGCGATTTATAATTTGTATTTATTCGTAATTTGGCATGTCCGAGTTATACGTCTTTTTGTTTTATGTTTTATTATTTAAGATAAATGATCATGGTCACAATTAAAGGTTGATATTTCAATATTGATATTTGACTTATTTTGCTTGTCGTATGTTGGATGCTCGCGCGCCGTTAAAACCTTTCGGTAATGCTCTCAAATTCGGTATAAAGGATTGTCATAAACGTTTATATGAACCGTATTTTGATACCGGAACTAGTTCATGTCAATGGTAATAAATTAAAGAGATCGTTACTAGAAAGTCGTTTTCGTTTGATCGTGATGTAAATCCGCTAGCTGGTCAAGATAAATACGCTGAACGGTTGAAATAAAAAAAATATATCTTGTAGTTTATCGGCTATGTGTGCCCAAGCCTCAAGAAATGCGAGGATAGTCTTCGAGAAACGTGTGTCGACAATTTATGGTACAATGATCCATCTTTATTGTCAAGTTATACAACACCCAGGACATACACTTTCGAGATATACTTGCTGAATTGGATACGTTGAAATAAAATATTTTTAACAAAGAATTTATGAAATCATACTGTCCCTAAGTAAATCTCGAAATATGTTTTATAGTTGACGTGGTATCAAACGAAAGAAACTTTATCATATATCCTTATATGGGAAGAACTTAACATTAATGTATGAAAACTACGAATCATTCGTTGGACAATACTTTTTGTAAATATAGCTTCCGCGTACGTAACATCTATGAATGTTTTAATCGCGTACAGATTTTTTTCTGTCTCAACGACGATACGATAATGCGCTGCCATTAATCGTGACAGAAACGAATGGATTTGTTCCAAACTCGTATTACCGAGTTTTTACAAAAGGTAATCAGTTTGCGGCATTTGAAGGGCCCTCGCTTCCGCGCTTGTACACCTTCTTGTACTTATGCTTATCAATGAACTCGAAACGATGCTTGAAAGCAGCCTCGGCCATTGGAATCTCCGATCGAAAAGAATTCAAAAGTCCGTTTACGGACGTTTTGTTCGCTGTGTAATCGAACATCACGTGGTTCCACGCGTGTTCCTTTTTGTCAGCGTCGATACGCGAATCGCTGTAAACGGCGTGAGCGATGTTCAAGACTTTCTCGAACGTTTCGGTAGGCGAAACGACCTTCCTCTGTCCGTTCACGACCTTATTTTCGTAATACATGAAAACGACAATGGCGAAGATTACGGTTTGATATTCCGGATCGTTTATGTACTTTGGTGCGATTGGAGCGAGACTGAGGCACATCTGTGTTCGCATGCACCATGGAAAGTCACCGGCGTCTTTGACTTTCAGCATAGCGGTGGACAATTTTCTGTCGATCTTAAACTGGCGAAGCAAGCTCACACCGACTATCGGAAAAGCGGCCGCGATTCTGTGCAGCGTTATATTGTCGCCTTGAGCTTTCTTCTCGACGCGATATTTTTTCATGAGTCTCTGCGACTCCTCGTAGCCCTCGCTGGTCACGCTGAAACGAGTGTCCGACGTAGAATGAAGATAGAATTTCACGAGGAAACGCACGTCTCGAGCGCAGACGCCGCCATCGCGCTCCATCGCCGCCATCTTCTTTATCAGGTAGTGCGGGCAAAACTTCGGGTAATCGATCTTCTCCTTGAAATTCGATGCAAACTCATCGGTAACGAAGAGATCGTTCGTTTCTTTGATTAACTTGAGCAGATTGTCGTCGTGCCATTCGTCTTCCGGACGATCCCTGGAAGTATTTGTAAAAATGTATATCAAGCTTACAATTCCGAGCGTTCCCCGGCACGGTTCTCCGAGTGGCCAGGTCGAGCGCCCTCTACTTCTGAGGGTCTTGGCCAAAGTGTTGAGAAGAAGAAGAAGAATACAATTAGGCTTCTATATACCAGGCTATGAGGTTGCCAACAAATTTTTTAACTTTTCATATTGTCGAACAACTGTTGCTTCAATTATAGATTCAATGGGTCTGGACTTCATAGCTATACGAATTATGGAAGATTATGATTTTATTGTATGTAAAATATTTAAATGCACATAAACTGAGCCGACGTTAAGTTTCAATCCTCCAAAGGTAAAACAGCTTCCTGTATGTGAAAATTTGCATTCTTTGCATTTTAATATTTCTCTTGAGGATATATATATTTTCTTAATATCTTCATTTTTTTTTTTTTTTGTTAATATTAACTAATTTAACTTGTCAAAATCTACTGCGTTATATGTTTTTGATTTTGCATGACATTGAAAGTGTCTCGAAACTTGAAATTGTATGTGCTGGACAAAAAAAACCCTTTGCAGATAAACAACAAAAGAACTCGTAGCGTAAGCTGATCGACTAGATAAAATTTGATGTCTGGAGATCCGACGAATCTCTGCAACCGCATGCAAGCCTCAGTCTGAGAGTTGCTAATATTGGGGAATGCAACAATTTGAATAATAAAATAAACCCACTGAGATTTAATTCTTTATAGGCAACACAAAATCGTGCTACGCCTATTCTGTATGGCGACTATGTCTTGAAAGACAATACTATATGCAAACTTCATATATCTTCCGTTTTATAAAATTTATATAATATCTTAGACTTATATATTTTTATTCAATTTTCAATTTTTATATGTAATACTTACATATCGATAACTTTTTGCTGAATAATTTCTGTCTTACGTTGTCCAATAACTTCTTGCTTCAGGGTTTTTTGGTGAAAAAGCTAGTCGCCTTGACGGTGCTTTTTCATTTAGAATCTAAGTAATAATAAATGAACTTGAATCAGCCCATTTAAAATTGCAAGGGTGTGGCTTGGTATTCTATTCAAAGTTGGTTGTATATCATCTAATATACTTCGCACTTATCAGTACACCGACCATGATTGTTTTCTTTGTGTATCTCGTCCTTACCTTCGTTAAGTTCGTCGCCCAATGTTATAGAAATGTGTGTTTCAATTTATCATTCTCTCACTATAAATCATAAAAAACATGGAATTAAAAGAATGATCAATTTTTTTTCAACAATCAAGGACTGAACGAAACGCACTTAACGAACGTCTGTTAGTGACTGTCGAATGTTTGTAGAACAGACGTGAGCCTCAAATAAGACGACTGCTGTTGAGCTGGCAAAGTGACATCCGATACAGTGTAGCAAAACACGAAGATAACCTTGGAATGAAAGAGCGATCTACGTGCTGATCAACACTCAGGTTAGCGACACAACGTTCTCCCGCCCAACCGGAACTCGGTCGGTAACAAAAACTGCACATATTTTTCTTCTCGTGTACCTCGTGTACTAACTACTTCCGGTTGAAAGCAAGGAAAGCGGATATCAACCGACATTAATGTAGGAATCTGCACTAGAACGTGATGGTAAACATGATTTAAAAAAATAAATTACAATTTTTGTCACCGAACGTGGTATTTCATGTGCATTGAAGAGTACGTAAAATACCACGGTCGGTAATAAAAACTGTAATCAACTTTTTTTTTTACGTGTGGTGGCATGTACGATCAAGCGAAACGTCTCATCGAAAGCGGATATCACGTTAGTGTTCGATGATACTTTTCGTTTGGCCGTTCATGCCAGTAACTAAGAGATGTCGATTACAGTTTTTGATCCCAACCGAGCCTGGGTTGAGCGCCAAGCGAAGTGTTTTACTTGATCTTAAGAGCATGTGCAATACCACGGTCGGTAATAAAAACTGTAATAAACTTTTCTCACGGATTCTGGCATTCACGATCAAAAGAAGTCTCATAAAAAGCCGAGATGATATCCGCTTTCGATGTGATTTTTCTTTTGACCGTACATACGAAAACCCGTGATACGAAGTTGCTTACAGTTTTTGATACCGACTGAGCCCGGGACAGACGGGGAAGGAGATGTTTCCTATGGTCTCAAGGTGATGTGGAACATCACCTTGTCTTTCCCTGCATCTACCGATTCTCCAGGGAAATACAATTTGCTTTTTCGTGGGCGGACTGCGGTCCCAAGACGGAATGTAATAAAGTTTTTGTTATCGGCGGCGGTATTTCATATGACCTTAAAGAGAGATTAATTAAAGACCGATTTTCTGTGAGTACAAGAATAATACTTTATATCATTCGGTTGGAAAAGGCAGTTTTGCGCACGCTTCGGGCTCGTGCGGAAAACTCACAATCATCAGAAAAAGTTTTTTCCCACTAGTATCGTAATGTACTACATTTGTATGCCTGCAGCGTGGCAAAGACGTGCAAAAAAATAACTAGAGTGTAAAAAAATTGTGCAAAAAAGTAACTAGTGTGATCTCCGCATGCGCAGTATTTTTCTCGCACGCCTTACTAAAAAGCGTCACTTTGGCCACGCGTTAGAGGCACAAAAAGTGGAACTTTTTGTGCACGTGTTACAAAAAAACAGAAGATTCAGCATGAGCAAATATGGAACAATATCTTACCATAAACGACCTTATTCAGTGATAACTTATTTCATAACGCTAGATAAGCTCTGTATACAAGAATAGTCTATATGTACTTCTACCGTTAAAACATCGGTACACACGATTGTATAATAATTTGGACATTTCTGGATATACCCGTGACATTGATTATTTTATTGTGTCTACTACCCAAAACGGTATTGACACGTGTGAACAGTTCCGCGACGCGAAAACTATACAAATTGTTTCGTCATTCGCGAGGTTTTCAAGGACAACGTATGATTCGAACGAAGGATTACGACAATGTCAAATTTTCCTATATATAAATTTTATTGTTTCCTACGGCTTCCCTTACTCTCGTATTCAAGTTGTAATTAGCATTCCTCACTGTCCCTTTGTTGCATAAATTCGACACTGCAAATATACCCTCCAGCAGCAAAGCATTAATGCTGGCATCAAATTCTTTCTCATGCAACTTTCTATAGGGAATTATCCAAGAGGCAGAATTAAATATATCTGTCGGTCTAAAGGGCTGTCCAAAAATAAATATTCAATACATGCGTTACACCAAATGACAGTTGTGAATCGTAAATTCGCAAAAAATTGGCCGACACAAATAATCGATACGGAGATAATAACGTGAATGTTATATAACCGATAACCGACGGACGTTTTCCAAATCGATTTTATCTTTAGAATATTGTTGTTTTGTCGCTAGAACATTTCAAGTTCAAAGTATCCAACATCATAAGCTTCCAAAAGCTGAATCATATGGCAGACAATATATATAGATATAGTTCGTGCCGCAAGCATAGTGACTCCTCCACAATGTCGCCGTCGCTGACCTCGATATCCCTTTATCGGTTCATCCGAATTCCGGGGTGGAAAATCCTTCGGGGACCCGGACAGACTGGGGTTACGTATATCGTGACTGGGAACCCCTACCTTCGACCCGCCATCGACGCCTCTGCCGAACGGCGCTCAATCGGGGGACTCCCCCGCGGCCCGCGCACGTTTTTCCTCCGCCGGCTCTGGCTCCGCGTTATTGATCGAACGTGAAACGCGAGAGCCTCCCCGACTGCCTGCCACGAAACAACGAGGCCACAGCGGTTCCTCTTATCGACGTCGCAACGACGAGCGGGCAACGCTGCTCACGCTCAGTGGTGCGAACCCCTCGGGAGGGGGAAGCCGCGTCGTCCGTTTTCGCGTGGGTTCGAGCGCGTGCGTGCAGCTCGATCTGCTAACTGCCCGTATACGTGTAGTTCGTAGTATGATTCCGGCACTACCCGTACGTGACACTCTGATCGTGCCTCGTAGTCGTTTAAGGTGACGCCGCGGACTTGTTCTCGACGATAACGTGAACCAGACAGCGACGACGAATACGAGGGCGTATTTACCAGTCATAGACAGCATGTCAGAGAAAGACCTCGTTCGGGAAGAGACAATATGAAATATCTCCGACAACAATATCATCATACCAACAACAAATGAATCCGATCGAAGCTCACAACACCAGAGCACCTCGTTAACGACTCTTTAAGGACGCTCGATTGTATCGGTTGGTATCGTTAATCGGCGGTCAAGTCGTCTCGAAACTACCAAGATTTATCGATGAACGAGGATCCGTCGTGCGGAGCTTTTCACGGAATAACGACGTTAGCGGTCGAAAACTTTATTCCATCGTCCCAAACTGCGCTCGATCTGCGCGCTTGACTGTTGGCTCGCGAGGCCAGCATGTCCTCCCGAGAACAGGAGTAAGTATTTTTTTAATTAAATTTATTAGTGAAGGCGGTGTATCAATTTTTATATCGGGATGCATCTCACTCGCCGAGTGCTCGCTCCTTCCGGCAAGTGTTTTTCTACGGCTGGCAATCAAGATGCGATGTAGAGTAGCGCTCGTATTATTATATACTACTATGTATTTCCGGAAAGCCATTTTAATCCGCTTACGATATACATAGTTTCTGGTTTCTGCACGTATTTACCATATAGATATACTTAGCCTGCGAGGCGATACTTTGCGGTATTCCGAACAGGCCGGAGCGACTTTACGTTGTTTAAAATATCGGATGGAAATAAATCTGCGGTCTGGCTTTAGATTGTGGACGGAAGGGTACATATAAAAAATATAGAACGTTGTATGTCTATTCGTTTAGGAACGATTTTTGTTTTGTTTTTTTTTGTTTTTTTTTGTTTTTTTTTTTTTCAAGATAATTTGCCTTTATCCGAAGATTATAACGGATTAAATGATTTGCGTAAGGAAGCCATATTAAATACGCCGAGATATTATACATTGTGTCAACGGTTTTCATCAAGGCGTTGGTGGTGGTTCAATGGAGTATTTAATAAGGTTATTCCGTCAGGGCTGATGGCTTTTAGTGCGAGGCATAAATGCATTAAGCCCTTTGTACCGGATGCCCTTACACTTGAATCGATAATATTGCATCCCGCTCCCGTCTCTCGTGTGATGCATACGTTGACGTGTAAGGCGTGTGTTCGTAGTTAACTTGTGCGTCCGCTGGCGGTTGTAATCGGACCACACAATTTTTTTTTAGTAGTCCTACTTTCGCGAATTTTTTCAGTAAGGAAACCACATTAAATACGCCGAGATGTTATAAATTGTTGTGACCGTTTTCATCACGGATTTGTTGGTGGCTCAATGGAATATTTCATAAGTTTATTCCGTCAGGGTTGATAGTTAGCTTTTCATGCGAAACATAAAGAATTTAAACCGTTTGAACCGGAGACCTTACACCTTGAATCGATAATATTCCATCCCGCTCGTGTCTATCTTATGGTACATAGGCCTATGTATATAAGATGTGTGGTTGTAGTCAACTTCTGCGCCCGGCGGCGATTGTAATCGGACCACAACATTTTTTGCACCAAACAATATTAAATAGGCCGAGATGTTATAAACTATTGCGACCGCTTTCATCACGGCATTTCATAAGTTTATTCCGTCAGGGCTGATAGCTTTTTATGCGAAACATAAATAATGTAAACCCTTTGTACCGGAGCCCTTAGACTTGAATCGATAATATTTCATCCCGCTCGCGTCTATCTTATGTTATGGTACATGATTTACATTGAGTGATGTGTTTCCCGGCGAGAATCTTTTTTATCCGATTATAAAGTACATTTTTGTCAAATAGATGCCTCTTTAAAAATTTCTTCACGAAGACAGATATCGTTGGTTTGAAGTAATACAGGCACATGGACTATGTATAAGCATAGCAGTCAACCTTCTGGCGTTATACAAGCGATCATATACTGCCTCTTCTCGTTCAATTCGACTGCGTCCACTGGGTGATGAAGCCACCCTGACCACAGCAAATAACCAGCGTCCAGCCAATACTTTTACCAGCATGCGTCGATAACATTGTCCGAAATGTGTGAATAGCCGCAGCGAATAGTATTAATTGATCGATCAGTAGTCACCGTTGAGTACTTTCGATCTACAATCGCTGAACTAGGTTGTACTTCGGTCGACCGCGAGGTGGTCAACTTCTATAGTCGATTTTTTTATCTATAATTTTCGATAATGAAAAGTCTACATTATTGTGACAAGCAAATTGTCACTATAATGTAGAACCATACATACAAGTGTCACTATAATGTTGAAACATACATTTTAACACTATAAAAATACAATCTCGGTATTTCATGTCAATAAATTAGTTTAAGAAATTGAAAACTTAGCGAAAAAAGGTTGGGATACCCGATGACCCCACCGTGACGCAAAGGGTTAAGGCTTGCGTTTCCCGTCTCCCTAATTGTATTCTTAAATATCTCGCTACCTTTTTTTAACATAGCGTCAAGACACTGCCGTATCTCCTATTACATGGTTGCTGCGGTCAGGGAAAAGTCAGGGAAAAAGTAAATTGTCGCTGAACCTTCTATAAATAAATAAGAAGTACATAAAAGGGAACCTTAAAAAAAAAAAAAAAAAAAAAGAATTGAATATTAATACAATAATTAGAATACAATAATTTTTTTTTAATAGAGGTCGTTAGAAGTCTGGTCAGGGAAAAATTTTTATTGGTCAGTGAAAAGTCAGCGAAATGTCAGGGAATTTTTTCCGGGAAAAAAAAACGGCCACCATGTAGTATTACTTACCTAAAATTAGGCAGTCAAAAAGACTTTGTCTAACGCATACTTCAAGCTCCCCTGGCTGGCTATGCGTTACTTCCGCTTAGAAAAATCTCGGTTTTCGTCTGGAAATGACGTCATACCGGAAATAGGACACTCGCTATGAGAATCGATTTTTTTTTTGTTTACCTGAAGTTACGTCATACCGGAAACACTTTAAACAGAGTCGGCAGAGTTGACTGGTCGTACGATGTTGCGTGCTCACTATCACGGTGTAGACTTTTCGTGTTTGGTTGTCATCATCTCAACTTTTTCGGTGTTCATTTCACCTAGATATACCGGCTAGTCGCATTGGACCGAAGATAAAACTTTTTTTTTTTTTTTTTTTTTTTTCATATGCAAGCAAATGAATGCCCGTAACCGAAGCCATTACGATGCGCAGTCTCTGTCATAGAAACCCACCCAGGAATTAATGATTGGTGTAATGGAAGCATTTAGCCGCGGAGGAGGGATATGGATGGAGACGAAAAAGGCTCGTGTTATATTCCCCCAGTGGCGAGGCAGAGGCATAATGCAACATTGCCACTTGACAATTGTCACCACAACGGAAAACGCAGTGTGGCAGAAAAAGCAGTAATTATTCCCCAGCACTATAAAGCATGTGCGCAAATATGTACCTACGTTACAACGACGGCCAAGGACTTCTGAGAAGCGCATGCGTTCTCGCGTAGCTCCGGTCCCGATGGACGTATATATTCGATAAGTTCAGCATTCCGGCCACGATCAAAACGGTGGACCAGACTATATGTTAATATTCATGAAATCTCATTGGATGCCGATACACCTATGAGAGAATCCTTGGCCCAGTTTCGGTACACAATTTATGGAAGTGCCCCCTCCTAATGATGGCATGGAAGTTAACAACGTTGCTCCAATGGTATCATTGACAGCTGTCACTTTATCTCAAATAATTGTTCATTTTCCGGCGAAAGGACAAAGAAAATATATGCCTGCTATATTATATTATAATAATATAAATATTTATATTATTATATAATATTACATTATATTATATTATGGGCTCGCTAAGAAAGCAACTTTCTACGAAACGTGACAGCTATCAATGATTTCGTTGGAGCAACGTTGCTAACTTCTAACAATCGAACTAAAGCTTCCTGCGTTAAATGAAGACATTTAATAGTGTACACTTCGAGGTTCACAGTTGTGCGTATCTTTTTTAAAAACAGCCAATTTTCCTAAAAGCTGACGAATAAATTGCTAATTAATTATCCCAAATAAGGTTTGAATATTTTCACGAAATAATAAAAGAGTAAATCCACGTTGCAATCATGAGGGCCAAGGGCTTCGTAAGTCGCGCATGCGCCGGTTCCGGTCCGGGCAAGGTTCTACAAATAGATTCGACAGGCTGGCACTTAATTGGACCACTTCATGCACGGATTTCCTGAAATTCGTGCAAAAAGCATATACAATAAAAGGTATTGCAACGAATATAGAGATGAGGATTCAGTGAGACACACGATATTAAATAGATGACTGGAATAACTCTACATGACAAATGAAAAATGTAGAGATTATCGATTGACGAGATGACGGGAGTCTTCGTCGGACTTCCGAAGAGAGCAGACGTTCGACAGTTCGTACTTGAGATAAATAGTCGTGATTGTAATTAATGATATCCTCCCCAAAACCAAACCCGCGTTTTGTTGACTTCGCTCGGTTGTAACAGTGTTTTTTTTTTTTTTAATCTTTTATTTATTACGTCGCATTAACAGCGAGGTCTTGAGCGACGACGTTGAATTTACATTTTTCTTTTCTTTTTTATTTTACAAAGAATCATATAGTCGTTCGGTCTTTAGGAGTTTTAAGACTTTCTGACATATGTGTGCACTCTCTAAGCAAGTCTTGATATGTAACAGTGTTATTATCATAATAACACACTATTGAACTGTTGTGTGTCCAATAATTCACCTCAATGGTGTAATTAATTTTCAACAGGAACAATACGGTGCGTTAGTGTCTTCAGTGGTTCCGATATTCTACCTTGTAATTAGATCTAATACAATGAGGTCACGGCGTCTTAGGGCCCTTTTGCTCTCGCTCGATATTGCTGGAAGAGTTATCGGAGCCAGAGAACCAGCTGTGCCCACCCACTTAGCTCCAGCCATTTAATCCCTCATAGTTTAAACATTCATTACCCGCACATTATATTAATTAAACTGGCCAAAGACGCCTCCAGAGTAATTTAATTAATCGGTGTTTCGCATTATAAATTGTGCAGAAGCTGCGCTGACCAGACAGCCGTTATCCGGTATGGCGACTCGACCTCGAATCGGTAAACCTAAAAGTTCCATGAGATTGGAAGACAGTTCCAGAGTTGACCTTTCATGAGTCGCACCGCACGAAACTGTGCGGGACTGGAGAACTATGGGAGGAACAATGACGCTAATGCATTGTTGTTATACGAGAGTCAGGGGGTGAGGTGTTGGAAAAGCCTGCTAGATAACGATACGTTATGGTGGAATATGTCGTCACTGTACCTACGTCATATGTCTGTAACATTTTCAATGTTAACAAGTGGGAGGGAGGCGAATAAATGGTATCCCAGCTATGCCCACCAATTACGCAGCGCCCGTTAGTTAAACCCTCATAGCTTAAACATTTATTACTCGAGCATTATTACGTATGCGGTAAAGACGCATAGGGAGTAATTTAATGAATCGGCGTTCATATTGTAAATAGTGTAGACTGATCTGACCAGCGCCTTTATCCGGCCGGGAGTCTCGAACTCCGATCGATAAATCCACAAGCTTCACAAGATTGGAAGACTATTCTAGAACTTTAATTTCATTACCAGCACATTATTAGCTGAACTCGGTAAAGACGTATACGGAGTAATTTAATTAATCGGTGTTCTAAAATAAATCTGAAAGCTTCACGAGATTGGAAGACAATTCTAGAATTGACCTTTAGTACCCGCACATTATTAACTTAACTTGGCAAAGACGCCTATGGAGTAATTTAATTAATCGGTGTTCAGATTATAAATAGTGTAGAAGCTGCGTTGACCCGATCGACGTTATCCGGTCGGGAGTCGCGACTTTGAATCGACAAATATAAAATCCCCACGAGATTGCAAGATAATTCTAGTCTTGACCTTTCATGAGTCGCGCCAGACGAAATCGTACTGGAATGGAACTATGGAGAAACAATGGGGCTAACATTCGCATAACGCATTCTCATGCCAGAGCCAGGGAGTGGGTTGCTACAAAAGCTCTATAAATGACGATACGTAACGATGGAGTATACCTTCACTGCATCTGCATCACGTGCCTGTAACGTTTGCGATGTTAACAGGTGGGAGAGTAACGAATAATTGAAATGCCTGGTAACAATATAAAAATCACAAGAAAAGGAGTAGAATGTGGGTTTTAAATTCTTTCTTATGGATTCTGGGAAACCTAAAGAATTCTTCTGACACCCCGACGTCTTGCAGTAAAGAAATGGTTCTACGAAGTTTCAGAGTGAAAAACGAAAATACACGTTTAAAAATGTTATTTAAATTTTTTTTTTTTTATTTTGTGCCACAAAGACAAGTAGCCGAATGCGCGTATAGAGTTTTATAGCAGAATATCGGACTGAGTGATTTCTCTATCATTTTCCCTTAACAGGTGTACGTAATGTGACGAAAAACTCTGATGGATCTATAATCGTTGCATATTGTAATTAAATGAAGTGTTTACAGTTTCTCACATTCACCCAATTTGGAGGTGCGAAAAAATAGCGTAGCGAAAGTTGCACTACGTTTGTTGACTCCGTTGACACTTCGTCTTTGTACATTTGAGGGAATGTATTTTTTGTTTTTCCATTTCCACCATATACCCTTTCGGGTTTTTACGGAATCCCATTCCGATTCCCCCCTAGCAGTTCCTACCCGCACTCAGTTGAACTACCTAACTTCCAGTGCGTCCGTAGTCGACTTAGCTACACTTTACCGCATTTGCCGGGGACACGGGGAAACTATGAAAAACCCGTGCCGGTACATACGGCCATATTTTATTGATCCACCGGTATTTTTGCACCTGAGTAAAGTGCAGAAACTCCAAAGTCTCAGAAGAAAGCTCCTCCCGCTGAACGGTCGATGAGCCGGCTAGCGGCAGTGCTTCGTTTCTACGGATTCCAACTGAACACAGACCCAACTTGACACAGGCAACTGTACACGAAAAAATTCTACACTTCACCAACTCGGAACGGCAAAACTCGACACATTGGCAATTCGACACAGTACAATTTGCTCCATCGCGAATTCGACACATTGCCGACTAGAAACGTCAAAACTCGACTCGTTATCAACTCGATCCAGTAAAACCCGACGCATCGCCATCTCGACACAGTAAAAATTTAACCGCCAACTCTATACGACGAAACTCGCCACACCACCGACTCGACACAACAAAACTCTACACAGACACAACTCGACATGACAAAACTCTACACAGGCCCAACTCGACACGGCAAAGCTCTACACAGACCCAACTCGACCCGGCAAAACTCTACACAGATCCAACTCGAAACGGCAAAACTCTACACAGATCCAACTCGAAACGGCAAAACTCTACACAGACCCAACTCGACACAGAGCCAATTCGACACAGATGGGACGTTTGGTGGTAAACGACCTTTGGCGCAACTGAACACAGACTCAACTGGACTCGCGCCATATTTGATCGATAGGATAAAGAAGTATAGATGGTATAGATACTTCGTTAAGTTGTAGCGGTCGGTATGCATTCTTCTTTATCCTATCGATCATATATGGCGAGTGTCCAGTTGAGTCTGTGTTCAGTTGCGCCAAAGCTTGTTTACCAAACGTCCCGTCTGTGTCGAATTAGGTCTGTGTAGAGTTTTGCCGTGTCGAGTTGGGACTGTGTAGAGTTTTGCCGTGTCGAGTTGGGTCTGTGTAGAGTTTTGCCGTGTCGAGTTGATGTGCCATTCAACTGATGTGTCGGGTTTGGTCGTGTCGAATTAGTGACGTGTCGAGTTTTGTTGTATCGAGTTATTGATGTGTCGAGTTTGGCCGTGTCGAGTTGGTGATGTGTCAAGGGTTGTCGTGTTCAATTGATAATGTGTTAAATTTAACTGTGTCGAGATGGTGACGCGTCGGGTTTTGCCGTGCCGAGTTGATAACGAGTCGAGTTTTGACGTGTCCAGACGGAAATGTGTCGAGCTTCGACGTCTCCAGTCGGCAATGTGTCGAGTTTTGCTGTGTCGAATTAGCGATGAAGCAAATTCTACTGTGTCGAATTGGCAGTGTGTCGAGCTTCGCCGTGGCGAGTTGATGAAGTTCAGAATCTTTTCGTGTGCAGTTGCCTGTGTCGAGTTGGGTCTGTGTTCAGTTGAAATCTGTAGAAACGGAGCACTGCCCCAGCTAGCGCACGGCTAAGCGCGGTCACCCATCCAAGTACTGACCGCGAACGAATCAGCTTAACTTGGGGGACCATCAGAGTCGTGCGCCAACCGCGCATCCACCGCTATCGGTCTGTTTTGAGAGACCGTATTTGTTCTTAACTTATGAACTAAATAAATAATAGATGTCTTACAACATTGCACGGGAATAATGATTATCGTTCATTTTATTTGTTTAAGGCTTAACAATATTATTGGGACAGCAATGACGCAGAGATGTCCAAATCCCGAAAAATTGCAGACATAGAAATACCGGAACAAATGTCGCCAGCGGACGTAAGACACCGGTGACAAGACACCCGAAAGAAGCATGGATATACAAAAAAAGTTTTTGTGTCCCCGGTTGATGGACTATCTGGCCATCGTCGGGGCGCGGCCTTCACCGGGATGCCGGCAACCTGTGCAGGTATATATATACATCGTTGGCTTTCATTGGCCTGCATTTTCAAATCTAATTATCACGGATAGCTTAAAATGTTTACGTGGCGAATTAAACGCCGGGTTGATTAATCATCCAATTGAGTAAACACTGACCAAACACCACTGATCATATGGCAAATGAAACGTTGAATCCTTTGACAATGCATCATCTCTGCAATTGCCGTTGAATGGCAATATGCCGATCATTTAATAAATACAATTTAAATAATCTCAGTTTTCGTTTGTGCTCGAATATAATGTTGTCGAGTGAAAGCAATGATGGTGAAACGGGTACGGGAATAGTAATTGGAACATTAAAATATCAGTTATTGATTATTATAATTTATTGTGAAACAATCGAACTGGAAGTTTATGTGAAAGCGTAAACTTTTGCGGAGAAATGATGTGGATGATCGTGTTGATACTTTTCAATATCAAATTTCGTAGAAACTTACCAAACACCACTGATCATATTGCTATATATAATGAAACGTTAAATCATTTGACAATGGATCGTCTCTAAAATTGTCGGTGAATGGCAATGTCCTGATCATTTAAGAAATATAAGTAAAATAATCGCACTTTTCGTTTGTGCTTGATAATAATGTTGTTAAGCGAAAGCAATGATATAGTGAAACGGTGACGGGAATAGTAATTGGAACATTAAACTATCAGTTATTGATTATTATAATTTGTTGTGAAACAATGGAACCGGAAGTTTATGCGAAAGCGTAAACTTTTGCTGAGAGCCGAAGTGGATGTTCGTGCGGATACTTTTTAATATCAAATTAATTCAGATTCATTGAGTGTACATTGCAAATGCAGAAGAGCTTTCATTCCATAGCTCAGATACAGCCAATGCCTTGGCTTGGAAACTTCTCTGGCACAATAAATGGACCGAGAGAGAACAACTGGTTTCGCCAGTTGGAAACAATTGAAAAGAAACTTATCACTTTTGTGCCGACTACCGTTAAAGATTTTTCGTCTTTTTTTTCGTATAGGTGCCAGAGCTTCTGCGCCGGTTCCCGGTGGAGGACCACAAAGATTTTCCCTTACCTCTGGACATGGTCTATTTCTGCCAGCCGGAGGGTTGCAGTAGCGTAGGGCCGAAACGTACGGCCTTGCGTGAAGCAACCTCTTTCACCTTCACCTTGACCGACAAAGATTCGGGTAAGTTCATGGTTGTGCAGTTGGTTGACTCTTTTACGAAATCGAAGAAACGCTCTTTTTTGAACTATTCATTATCCGAGAGCCCGAATATAGATTATTATAAATTGCGAGAAGCTCCAAGCTCATTCTTAGGTTTTGATATTCTTATCAATCTTATATTAACTTATCAATCTTATATTAACTTATGAATCTTAAATTAACTTATATTTAATTTTATATTAACGAATGTAGATCATTATGAATTGCGAGAAGCTCCAAGTTCATTAAAAGTTTTATTTTTCACGGGCGTACTAAATCAGTTTATCAAAGGTGTAGGCCTGACTGGGAATATATTTGGAAAAAAGTATTGTGCTTGCTACAGTTTTGTTGACGAAGGGTCGTGACCATATTTGCGAATATGAAAGCTCGAACGTTTTTTTTTTTCTCAACGGCGCTGGAAAATCTTGATAATATTGACCGTGACAATTGATCTTTTGTTTCAGGAAAGACACGATACGGAATATGTGTAAACTTTTATAGGCCGATCGAAAGAGCGAGCAACTCTGGAAGCGGAGGTGTCTGGGTCCGGAGGGACAAGCACGATCCCAAGCTTCGAAAAGAAAGTTGGCGGAAGAGTATGGAAAAAAGCTCGGACTCTGCATTCTCGAGGTGAAATAACGACGATCCTTATGTTTCTTGCTTCAAATTGTTATGCGTGTGTGCGCTCCGTCAATTACGATACCGAAAGGTAACTCGTAAACGAGATAATAATAATAATAATAATAACACTAATAATAATGTTCAAGGGGCATTGCTGCGTAGTGCACTTAGCCCGAAGGCCCGTTGTACTCCCCTGTTAGCAATTGCGCGTAAAAGAGATAAAAATTAATATTTTCTAGAAACTTTACCCCGTGCACTTATCGGTCGAACTTTGTCGAGATCATTTATTTTTGCCAATACTTCTCAAGTATACCTAGCAGCTTCACCAAAGGTAAAAATAACAGAACAAATCACGGTAATTGCAGGTCACTTTTTATACCGTTAAAATCACCGCAAACATATCCATCTTTCAATTTTTGCGCATGGCGAACGGTCGTTTTTTGTTTGGGTAATCGAAAAAATTATCGCAGCAGTAACTGCGCATGCCCAGAAATTAAAACACGGTTATTTTTTCGGTTATCGCTACGGCATAAAAAGTAACCTGGCACTACTGTAATTTTTTCGGTTATTCTGCAGTTATTCTTTTCAGAAAAGAACGGTTAGTCAAGTTGCTAGGGTTGTCGTTGAATAGTGTATACATTTGGAGAAAACAAAACAGGTGTACTAACTCGAAGTCGCCCGTAGAATCTTCAATATTTTACGTTCTGTTAAATTCCAATTGTAAAGAGGACAAAAGTAAAAGGAAGGTTCTTCTCGTTCGAGCTGGTGGATTAGCTTGTTGGATGAAACAATGCACGAGTTTTTGTCCCTCTGGGCTTCGGTGGCTTTTCGCTACTAATTAATCGGATGACAGGCAACTCGCACTCGGGCCTACCTGTCGGGCCGATAATGGTGCGACAGGTGGGTTTGAGTGCCTTCGGGAATTGTGTTGTGCGAATGATCGTGACCTAGATTCAACAAATTTTGCGCTGGTTCATTGGCTATTCGCGAATACCTTTTCACGGTCACTTGACATTCACGGTGTGCTGGAGACAGCCTTTCCCAGAGATGTATTTAAATTTGACCTTAAAATATTCGTAAAGTTATCAAGAGACGCGATAGCGTCTCGATGTCAAGTCCTTAAGGTAGATCTCACGTCATGTCTGATGCCGCCTATGTTTGAGAGAGGAATAAGAGAGAATTACAAATATTTTACAATCGGATAAAAATCTGAAAAAAAATGAAGCCTATAGAAGTTGGTAAAAAGATTCTTTGTGCATAATAATAATTCCAAAATGTTATCAACAAATTACTGAAATAAATTATGTAACAAATTCCCCGGCAACCTAATTTTTTTTTACTCATGAAAATGATTCGTTACTTTTGTTTAATACGTATCAATTTTTTCAGAATTTTATGTGATGTTTGAAAATTGGGTTTTCTTCACGTTAAAATTTGTTTAAAATCGCAATTTTGAAACATTACATAAAATTCTGACAAAATTCATACGTATTCAAAAAAAGTAACGAATCATTTTCATGAGAAAAAAAATTAGGTTGCCGGATAATTTGTTACATAATTTATTTCAGTAATTTTGCTTCCTCATAGAGGAAGCTATGTTTCCGTGAAAAAAAAAAAAATTTCGAGATTTTAATGTCAGCGTACTAGAAATGGTCGAAAACGTCGAGAAAAGTGATTTTTAGCTGGCGTCCGAATGTATGTGTGTGCGTGTGTGTGTGTGTGTGTGTGTGTGTGTGTGTGTGTGTGTGTGTGTGTGTGTGTGTGTGTGTGTGTGTGTGTGTGTGTGTGTGTGTGTGTGTGTGTGTGTGTGTGTGTGTGTGTGTGTGTGTGTGTGTGTGTGTGTGTGTGTGTGTGTGCGCGCGCGTGTGTGTGTGTGTGTGTGTGTGTGTGTGTGTGTGACAGCGTGCATCGCTTAGAACGACTATAACTCGGAAACGGCTTGGGATAGCGGGTTCAAATTTTGTACACTAGTGGAGTAGTCACGTCTCCTCCTTCGATATAATTTTCATGAAGATTGCGACCCGTTTCGGAATTTTACGGGAATTCGAAATTTTTAAAAAAAGTCTGTGGTAGCTCTAACCTTCGTAAATTTTGAGCTATCGTCCTAAAAATGCATATAAATACAATACTATGAACAAAGACCTTTGGTATTGAATTTGGCCAAAATCTACCGAAGGGATCAGATTTTATGGAATTTTGATTTTTTTGAAAAATTACTAAAAATCGTCTAATTCGAGTAAACATGGAGGTATCGAGCTTAAATTTGCCACAGGAATGGACTGACACTGTACAATGTTTCGTATTAAATTTGGCAAAAATTGATCTAACCGTTTGAATTTTATGGGATTTTGAAAATTTTGAATTATTCAATTTTTTTTTGTCAGAAGTTTCTGAATCAAACCTCGCGCAAAGAGTAGAATGAGTTATAGTTTCGTAATCAGCGCTGAAGATTAGATTAAAAATTGCCTTAAAACTTTTTTTTGTGTTTTAATTATAGCTTCCTCTATGAGGAAGCCAAAATGGCACGACGGAATTATCATAGAGGAAGTTATGAGGAAAACCGTAAAACATGAGGAAGTAATTGTGCGAATCACTTTGCACGCTTTGTTGATAACATTTTGGAATTATTATTATTCTGTTCGTTATTTTTCGCCTTGAATTTCACGACAGCGACTTCGCCCAACTAAATATGCAAAGAGAAAGTCATGAATTCCGATTACGTTATTAACTTATTTTTCTGGACTTATACCGAACAATACCTCTCGTTGGAAAGGATTGAGGTTTTTTTTTTGTTTGAAAAATATAAATATTTCATAGTTCACTCACAGTTATCGGAGATACATGTGGCACTGTTTAAAATAAGAAACCGGTGTTAGGCGAAGGCTTTTCTTATTTCGTGTTATCGATATGTTCCACTATTGTATCAATTATGCAACCTTATCTCGAGGTGTCCTTTATAGCGACTATAGGAGCAGTGTGATAGGACCCAGCGATTCTGAAAGAGACTGCCCCAGTAGAAGAGACTCCGACACCCCTGCGGTGCCTCGTGCTCCGAGATTAGGAATCACTGCCCCAAGCGGAGATAGCGAGAGCGGCGGAAGTCATTCACCGTCTCCTCGAGCTTCGCGAAGAAGACAGGTGAGCAAGTGAACTGATCGTTTGTATACCGTTTCGTCAAAACTTCGACAATAGTTTATAAGGCTTTCGTTAACACACCAAACGATGACATATCTCGTAATTAATTATTTATCAGAGGATACGAAATCACTCGCTGACGTCGCTCTGCATCATTTCACATCATCCATTTTTCACGAGATTTCGGGAGTGTCTCTTCGCTCTTAAACGGATCATCGATGCGTGCAACGAAAATTCGTCACCCCAGAAAGTGGGCGCTTCGAGGCAGACTAGCAGGTAATTCCTTTTTTTTTAATTAGCTTTTACGGAAGAGTTAATCCCTTCAGATGCATACATATATCGTTCGGATAATCGACTTGAATATACAGTAGAAACCCGATTAACCGGGATACTCGGGACCGAAGATTCCGCTGATAATCGAAATCCTGGTTAGTTCGAACTAGACAGCGAAAGTATATAAGTCAAAACAGTGGCTAATGATACAACTTTATTTTGACTAGTTACAATGACATTTGGTACAACTTGCACTCAATTGTTAAATCGTGTGACCTAGAATGTAAAGCTTTGGATAT
The DNA here is from genome assembly GCA_917499995.1 of Ichneumon xanthorius. Classification (NCBI taxonomy): domain Eukaryota; kingdom Metazoa; phylum Arthropoda; class Insecta; order Hymenoptera; family Ichneumonidae; genus Ichneumon; species Ichneumon xanthorius. The sequence goes on from OU824201.1 coordinate 23,663,498, forward strand.
TTTTTTCATTAATAGTACGTAAACTAGTATTTTCTTTTAAGTACTCAGTGACTTTGCTTTGCTTTTTGCACTTCCTTCGATTTTCGTCTATCACCTGTTTAATTTTTCCGCGCTCCGCGCATAAAAAAAAAAAAAAAAAACTCTGAAGACGCACGGTTAATCCGCTTTCCGGTTAATCGGGATTCTACTGTATCGTCTTCAATACGTTCCGCGGAGTTTAATGTACAGGTTATTGGTGTTTTCGAATACGTGGACAATATGTAAGTACCTAATTTTTTGTCTTATTCATTTTTAGAGATACAGTGTGGAGCGTGTTGACGGGCCAGGGTTTCGACGGCGCCCCGTCAATAATTCTTCATGACGTCAGGGAAATCGAGACATGGATTCTACGTTTGTTGAGCGCGCCAGTTCCAGTTCCAGAAAAGACTAGGGTCGAGGTCGACATACTGTCCCAGCATATGCAACCACTTTGTTTCGCCTTGCCCGATCATACGAGATTCTCCCTCGTTGATTTTCCACTTCACCTTCCTCTCGAACTCTTGGGCGTTGACATGTGTCTCAAAGTTCTCACTCTCATACTTTTGGAGCACAAGGTAATTATTTTTCGCTTCGGCAGGCATTGAATAAAAATTCGGGAAAAATGGGACATTTAATAAAAATGGGAAGCTATTAACAACTTCTCGCAAGCATGACCGATGAGGATTATATTTACAATTTCGTGTGAGAAGATTCTAAGCAAAGATGGCAAAATATTTTTTGAACAAATCGATTTTCGCGCTGTGGCTGCTCAACAATTCCCCAGAACGCTGAAATAACCGTGACGTAAGAATCTGCGTCATAAAAGCAATAAAAAAAAATGGTTCTCTTTCAGATCGTTCTACAATCCCGAGATTACAACGCCCTGTCGATGTCGGTAATGGCATTCGTCACGATGATTTATCCGCTGGAATACATGTTCCCCGCAATTCCGTTGCTCCCCACATGCATGAGTTGCGCCGAGCAGTTGCTACTCGCCCCGACACCATTCGTCATCGGTATTCCAGCATCGTTTTTGATGTACAAGAAAAAATTTAGAATGCCGGACGACATCTGGCTCGTTGATCTCGACAGCAATAAAATCAGTCCACCTACAGGACTGACGGACAATTTGCCGCCTTTACCCGAACCGGAAGGTTCGATCCTTAAAAATCACTTGAGACAGGTAAAAATTATGGTATGCTTTCTTAATTTAATTTCGTGGAAGACATATGCGCAAGCAAGTTATTAATACCAAAACTCAGCAAATACTCTGAGTACTAGAAATCTGCATTCAAGTACCAGGTACTTGAAGTACTAAGGACTGACAGAACTTGAGTACTGACTCATCGAGTGCTGATAGAATTCAAATTCTGACGTTCTAAGTACCGGGTACTGACTGAGTACTTGATATTTCGATAAGTACTTTAAGTACTTAGTGTATTTGCCCAGCTCTAATCAATACGTTGTGAAACGGTTTAAAACATTTACTTTTGAAGAATCGATAAGACTGTTTCAAATTGTATACACTTTTTTTTAATGTCTGAAGTGCCACCAACTCGAGCAAACGTCTATCTGCCGCGCTAATGCCTGATAAATTAAGTTAAAACTTGATAGAGCATTGACAAGTAAAACACTTCCGACGCTTGGGATTTATGAACCTCGGCTACAAGGTTCGGATTTTATGAGACTTGGAAATTAGCGAAAGATGTCTGTGACCACTCGAATCCGGGGCAATCTCTGAGCTCACAGAGAAATACCCTGCAAATTAGAAATTCTCATTCGCACTTGACTTCATCATAATGTTTCTTCATTCGCTACCTCCATGAGAAAGCCAAGAAATTACAGGAGCCGTTCTCTGAACAAATAAAACAATATCAAGTTTCTAATTTTCAGGGTGTTTATGAATACATTTTTCACAAAAATTATCATTAATACATTCCAAGAAATGTCGCGCACGTTTACTAATAAACAAATTTTCGTTCTTCTCGCTGCCCATTTCGGTATCTCAGGCAATGCAACTGATGGACCAATCTGGCTCTGGTGTAAATATTGTTTGTTCACTGTAGATCGAGTTGCACGATGTAGTATCGAGACTAAATGTAAAACTTTAAATTTCATTCGTTTGAAACAATGTTTGTGCGTTTTTAAAGGCAATGGCGAGTATGTCAGTGCCGCAAGCCCGTCAACTTCCGATTCGGAATACGAGTACATCACCTCAACCCTCTCTCCAATCTCCGACAAGACGAGAAAGTTCGTCTTCTCACCATTCAACATTAAGGTACGAAATTATATACGGTAGACGACGGCGTTTTTGCAAACCTCGGAAACCAAGCGAATTAGGCACGACCGAGTGAGTTGGATACCCAACTACCTCTACAAGTACCTGTCCACCCGTCCCTTTCCGAGCGCAACTTTCCCTTTACGAGGGACGTTACGCGTCGCGCGTGGGGATACGTATAGATACAAAAATTACCATAACTTAACCCCCTTACTATCAGAGAAACGTATTTCTCTATACGTTTTGGCACTTATAGGGGCCCCTGACAGTGAAGGGGGTTTTATATGAAGAAAAATTTGATCAATAATGAAAATTGGCGCATCTTGAGTCGTTCATTTTTCTACCGTGCAGGTATACGGATCTTGAGAAGGGTCGAATTGGACTTACAGTACACGACCGCGTTTTTCCGTTCCTCGGGAGCCAATCCAATTAGGCACGACCGCGTATTTCCGATACCCCACTACCTGCCCAAGTACCTGCCCACCGTCCCTTTCCATACGCAAAAAATGTCGGAATTACAGCAGTGACGATTTCATTCGCAGGTAGCAAAAGTGGAAGGAGTCGTTAGTTTCCCCACCAAGCAGGTAACGGACCTTGAGAAGGGGCCGAATTGGACTTACGCGGTCGTCATTTTCGGAAATACGCGGTCGTTCGGAATTATGCGGTTGGGAGAAACGCGGTCGTGTACTGTACATGGTCATAATTTTTGGAAATACGCGATCGATTGGAATTATGCGGTTTATAAAAATGCGGGCGTCTACTGTAATGACAATTATATAAGAGTGGGCAATGAAACGCGGAGACCGACCGAACTCACTCCGGAAATTCCCCTGACAAATATACCGTAAACGTCTTCAACAATCATGTACTTGAAATTTTACAATTGACACCAACATTTTGTTTTCGCAGTGTAACGTCAACGAGACACCGACCGAGCGTGGATCACGGGAGTCACCATCAACACAGCCCAATGAGTTCGCCGGGTCAATCGGTTGCCTCCAGTCCTCGTCGACCATCTATGAGTGTATCCCAGTCGCCCCAAAAACCAATGGCTCAAGGGGCGCTGCCGTTCAATCCCTTCATATACGGAAACGATGTGGATTCGGTGGACGTCGCGACGAGGGTCGCGATGGTCCGTTTCTTCAATTCCCAAAACCTCTTGGCTAACTTTACCGAGCACACGAGAACGCTTCGCCTGTATCCGAGGCCGGTCGTCGCTTTTCAAATAAATTCGTTTCTTCACTCGCGACCCGGACGGTTGAATCCATTTCTGGAAGAATTCGCGAGAACTCAGGCCGTCGAGTTTCTCGCCGAATGGTCTCTGACACCGAACAACGTGGCTTTCCTTCGAGTACAGACCGGCGTTTTCGATCCGGCTCAGATCGGCGACAAAGGCCGATGGTTCGCCAATAGTCTCGAACCGATTTACTTCTCGGTGTGGGATCCCAGCAGTTCGTTGGCGAATGCACTGAGATCCGCCGAGGAGTTGGAGAATCAGCCGACCGACGAGAGCGGCTCCGACTCTGAGGGCGCCGACAGTACGAGCTCGTCATACTCGTCGTTGAGCGATTTCGTTTCCGAAATGGTCTCCTCCGATCTTTCACCGAGTGAGTATATATGCTCACTAATCCCCTGCTGGTTATAGCGGCCAAACCCGCATTGGAACGGCTTTATTGGTCGGAGTGAAAGAATCCACTCCGAAGTCCAAACAAGCGAATGCTTGTTTGGACTTCGGAGAGGGATAATCGTTCAACTGGCAGAGGATTCAGGGCTTACGCCACAGTAAAATTTCGAATTTCTTTTTAATTTTTGAACATTGTCTAATAGCTTATAGTATCAAGAATATTCGGTTAAATTTTTATGTCGAAATTCAACGAATTACGAAAGTTAGAGACTATTATATGGCAAGTCTCGGAGTGCTCGAGCAGGGGAGCGGTCAAACTTTGAACGCGTTTCTCTCGAAACGTGATTTAAAAAATCAATGACCCTGATATCTAAAAAACGGCTTGATGTATTTTCATGAAAATTTTTACCGATTTACTTCTACAGATTCTTTAGTCCTTGACGTTTTCATATTTAAAAACAAATAATAAAAAAATCCTTTAAAAAAATTATTCAAAATGTAAAAAAAAATGGATAAAATTCATTTTTTTTTTTTTTTCAAATCGCCGTCATTATGCCAATTTTTTTTATTTTATTTTTCGATCGACTTCATTTATCCGATAGTAAATCAAATCGATAAAGGATATATTTACCGAGAAAAAAATCACGAAACGTGCGCACGTTTTTACCCATTTACTGTTCATTAAGCCCTTAAAACAATGTAAAATACTAAATAAATTCGACGAGATCTTCATTATATATAGTAACATCGTGAATTAAAATTTGATTTTTCCCAGGTTACAACTGTCCTCAAGCAGCCCAACCGCAGCCAATGTCGTTATCGGTCGACCCGAAGAATGTCTATAATCCACCGAATACCCTGCAATACCCTGGCCTAGTAGATGACGCGGCAGCGAGGCCTGAGAGTCCGGCGAGCACTTCGTCAAGTCACAGTGATCTCAGCAGTCCGAGCTTCAACAGAGACTCCGAGCTGGAACTCAATCCAAAGCTCCAGGAAACCTTTGCGACCACCAAAGGCGATAATGTAATTATTTTTGAATGCTATCAAGTTTTACCTTTGATTATCTATTATCTAATATATTTTGTGCGATTGTTCAGTAAGAATCTAAAATTTACTGAACTTTTGGGCGGGGCGACGTACTAAGAGATCGATCTCAATGACTACTTGCAAACGACAAAGGGCTTAAATTAACTTTCAATTGAAACTTTGCGACGCAGGAATGAAACAAACCATTATGTTTGCGCTCCTACCCCATTGTTACACATTTCAGTTCTACACGCGAACAAGTTACTTTCCACTTTGTATATGTTTCGAATCTACACTTTGGATTCAACACAGCTTCGTTCTACACATGCTTAATCATATACGAACGTTACTATAAGCCCTGTTGAGTTTCGATCAACTTAAGAGGATGCTAAACCTCCTCTCGCTCGCTCTCACACGAACCCTCTGGCACTGTCTTTCTCGCACTCGGTCGCTCGCCGCATGTGTTTAGCCTCGCCTTAAGGAGAGGATAAATACGTACGAGTGTCAGAGAGACAGAGTTAAAATTGTGAATTCATTTTTCTCCGAAACGTTTCTATAAAATGAAAAACGATTTGCGGAGAGCACTGCGTCAATCAAATACGAAGTGCGACCCGCATTGCGTTTTTTTTATTTCATAAAACCGTTTCGGAGAAAAATGGATTCAAAATATTTTCCGGTTATGTTGATCTTTAGCCGCATCTTAAGAATCGATGGCACACATTGTGACTTTATTTTGCATATTCCACCTTTCTATGGTTTTGTTTTATAAACCGCCTCAAGCATTTTTGTGGGTTTCGGGGGAGGAGGGATGGAGGCGGTATCGTATGTTCAGAGACCGTCACAATGATGATTAATATATATTAATAGTCCAGAGTCAATATAGCGTTTCTTTTTTTTTTTTTTTCTTATGGCGTTTTTTTTTTGCTTTCTGCGTGCCTTTCTTTGCCTGACTGCTTTCGGACATCAACTGTGTGTAGAACGTGGAAATATCTATGAAGACAGTACTATAGACGTGAAGTTTCTTAAGGGCATGTTAAACACGTTCTCAGCGTGTTTCTCTCGTTCTACCGAGAGCGCCACTGATGCTATCTCTCTCGCACTCCATAGTGTTTCCCATGCTCTTAAGGAGGGAGTCTCGCTGCGCGCTGACTTCGCATAAGTTCGACAACAATAAGAGAAAATTGCAAGTACTTCTTGATGGAGTAAAAATCTGAAAAAAATCATGTATACTAAAGGTACTGAGAAGATTAATTTAGCATAATAATAATTGCAAAATGTTATTAACAAATTCATCAAAAAATTAATTGTTTAACAAATTACCCGGCAACAAAACTTTTTTTTTTATGAAAATGATTCGTTTATTTTTCTGAATACGGATGAATTTTTTCAGATCTTTAAGTAATCGTTGATTTTTTATTTTTTTTTTTATAGAACAGAAATCAACGATTACTTAAAAATCTGAAAAAATTCATACGTATTCAGAAAAATAAACGAATCATTTTCATTAAAAAAAAAAGTTTTGTTGCCGGGTAATTTGTTAACCAATTAATTTTTTGATGAATTTGTTAATAACATTTTGCAATTATTATTATGCAAAATTAATCTTCTCAGTACCTTTAGTATACATTATTTTTTTCAGATTTTTACACCATCAAGAAGTACTTGCAATTTTCTCTTATTGTTGTCGAATTTATGCGAAGTCAGCGCGCAGCGAGACTCCCTCCTTAAGAGAAGGCAGAGAACAAAAATGGTTTCTATCAATACTTGCTGGACGTACTTCTCTTCCATATGCTAGGGGTCATCCTGTCCCGAGACCAGAGGACCCCGAAATATTTCCTTTTGCACACGCTTTTTTTGATGATATTTTAAACCGAAAAGATTGAGTACTTTTAAAAATTTCGATGCAATAGTTTACTATCATTATTAACAATTATTATCATTACCAACAATAATAATAACAAGTTGATTATTAAATTACGGTAGGCCTGTAAGCAAATAAATGAAATCATTCGAACAAAGGTATATTTTCTGTAAGCTGTGTGCTAGAAATCGCGAACTTGTAATAACCTAATTATTATTGTCGGGAGTGCATGATCTTTAGCATATGGTTTATTTCTTGCAATGGTCGTTTACCGGAATTCTATGTCGAGGAGAATCAAAGAAAAAAAAAAAAAAAAAAAAAAAAAAATAAATTAACAAAACAGGAGAACAAAAAAATGGATCCGTAGATTCTGCGGTCACTAGCACCGTGGTATTAATCGGCGTTCTACCGTACAATCCAATCAGTTCGCTCTATCTCTGTCCTTGCTTGTTGCACCATTCTTATCATTGTAGAAAACCATTTTTTATAACTAATACCATATTATACCATATTTCACGATAACACTGAAAATATTTTCATTACGCAGGTCATTACATTTTTGCGATCACTTTATATTCTACTTTTTGTCGTTGCTATTAGATTTTTGTTTAACAGTTCGATCTCTTCGAGGTCTTTAAAAACTGTGTTTGGATGGAGTAAATTGGTGAAATGGCTAAAGTATAGTTTGTTCGTGAGTTAAAACTTTTCTCTAAAAAATCAGAGGTGCCAAGGTTCCACGCCGATAAACTTTGCAACGAACGATTGATATCCGATCGATGATGCTTGCGATACGGCGAAACAACGATTGCTAATTAAGGGCTTAATCGTAAAATCTTAGGATAAAGAGGAGGGAGGTAGTTTTGAGTCGGATTCGGCATCGACAACGACCACGCCTCGAACTGTACTGAGCGCGCAAAGTACGGTAGGCCAGTTTGGAATTGGCACGGGAACAACTTTTCCGAGTTCTGCTGCCATCGTCGACACTGAACGCCCTACCACCCCTCACAGGACCTCACGCCTTAGTAGATCTGTCACTCCAGTGAGTCGGCTCTTCCGTGCCTGCCTCGGTTTCGCTCTAACTCTCGTTCTATATTTCTTTTCGTCCTGATTCGTTCTGTCGTACGCCATTACCATTTGTGAATGCACCTACCCCGTGTGAAAAATACTCGTCGTTCTGATGAGAAGATGATTAGTAATTATTAAGAAAATCAGCCGAATTTTTTTTTTTTTAACAATCGATATATGTTTATTTATTACATACACATATCTCTATAATGTTATTAGAATTACATATAGTAAAATTACCATTTTTATAATAATCTAAGTTGATTCGGATCTTGAACATTACTATATGATAATTTTCGGTTTCCGGAATAAGTAATCAGTCATTAAAAATGTACTGGCTGAGTCTAAAAAACAGTGGCGAACCGCCCCCTCGAGGTATCAATTAGAAAATAAAACGGCAGCACTTCGGCACCCTGTATCGGAGGATCGATGGTGGAAGCTACGTACCTCAGAGCAGTAATACGTTACTGCTCAGTAGCTGATCAGTAACTTATTACTGATAAATCCTTCGATTGTCTTCTTGAATTATACCAGGTCCATAACGATTGCTACTTCATTCCTCCAATACTTCGAATTGGAGACTTTTAAGCAAACACTTCAATATACGTAGATTCTACCACAGATTTAAGTGCTATCTTCAATCTTAGGATTCTAATTGCCAGTAAGTTTTACGCTGTTCGTATTAGGGCCCGTCGACATTGTTTTTATATCCACGATATAATTTCCTTAAGCATCTTCTCATGAGAAATCCATGATATATCTTGATCGTATTTTATACAAAACCCGCACATCCCATTATTTCAAGTATGCGAAAGAGCACATTGATTGAGCGACCCAGGTAGGGAAGGCCAGGTTAAAACGGGGACTACAGAAACGGAGCTACGAATTGACTGCTTAGTGAATAAAAAGAAATTGTATTCGTATAAATTATCTCGCGCATACGAGTCATTACGGTTCGGGGCAAAATGGGACACCTCTCGGTTTCGACCGAACATTTTTGGATTTTTTATAATCGACCTGACTTAGAAGACATCCTGACATGCATTTTTACAGCACTCTTTCCGAGTGTAGCAATACATTTTTCTGAAAACTTCGTAACATCCCATTTTGCCCTGGGCCTGTAGTGTATAGCGTCCTCATCTTGTCCCGGTCTTACCCGCCTCCTTGTTTTCTTATGAATCTCCAAAGAGGACTCATGCAAATGCTTGAACGATATCAAGGCGATTATAATTTAATACTCTAAGGGGATAAAATCCTGGAGACTGGCGTACATTTTTTTTTTCCTTTTTCGCCTTCGCTTTCGTGCCTTGCACTCGTCCTCTTTAATTTCATTAGTTGTACTTACACATTGAGTAGCTTCGTCGGGAGAGTGCATGGATCTGCGGTTTGCCGGTAATCTCATATCTTCGCTTTACTTTTTTTCACCGTGCACCTGTTCACTAATCATATTGGATATTCCTGAATCATTTTTTTTTCTTATTCAGATAGAACAACTAAGTTGCATCGTGATGCCCACATGTGATCTGTCACCTGTCATGATTGGCATCCCCATAGCCTTTTGAGAAACACAATATTGTGCACACAGCATATCGGAGTCCTGAGACGTTCTGTCTATGCGCCTGTCGACAACGTAATTTCTGATCTCATTAATTTTATCGGTGCAACCAATACACGGTAGAATGGGAATAATTTATTGCCGTAGAACGACTCTTTTCTTTCTCGGTAGAGTCTCACTTTATCGCCAATTATGTGGTGCACCGATAAATTTTTATTTACACACAAACCCTCGCTCTCTGTGTTTGTCTCTATTTTTTTTTTTTTTTTGCCTATTACGAATAAAAATTATATTATATGGCGCGTCTCATTTTTCTCTTCTCATCTCTCGATGGCTCGTAATAATCTAAACTGATCCCCACATGGATTCACAATATCACTGGAAATAAATACACCCGGAAAACTCGTACACGTAGAACACATTGTTGTATCGCTGATAGTCGAATTAGGATCGTACAGTATTTTATATACAACATATTTTGAACGCCTGTATCGTTGAATGCACCACGAATACGTCTACAGTGCTCAATAACCAAGGTAACATATTTTGTCATCGATCAGACACTTTCGACGTCCTTCGTTTGTGTAAAAATTGATACCTGTAAAGAATTATGTAAACGGAGTAAAAAAAAAATATATGGACGGCGACGGTACGTTTTAGCGTGTAGAGGAAGAAGTAGAATTTGACAATTAAACTTGAGCACAGGCCCATTGGCGGGACTGTGTTCCCGTAGATCTGTAAACAAAAAAACCGCAGGATGCTTTCGCCCCCCCCCCCCCCCCCCCCGAGACGTTGTTGACCGAGTAAATTTTTTGTGCACGCATGGGAAAATATTTTTAATGTTATTTCGGTGGCTTGTGAAGGTTCCGCCGATCGGTCCGACTGGACTTCAGCGTCAGCCAAGCGTCGGAAATGTCCTCGCCAGAACTTCGAGTTTCGGTTCGGCAGTCGGGCCACTTCTACCCCGACAATCGAGCGGTGGTAGCGACAGCAGCACATCATCGCATTCGCGTCAGGGAGCTTCGGGAAACAATAACGTTCAACGACAGCCAAGCCCCAGTATCACTTCGCTTCAGCGTCAGAACAGCGGAGGTAGTGCCACTGGAAATGGAGTACTCAGGCAAGGTTCGCAAGGATCGTTATTCGAACAATTTGCAACTCAAGCTAAGGATTTGGTTCGCGAGACAACTAGGCAAAGTAGCCAAGATGGATTGCTCGCTCACATGGACAAGGTACACGACATCAAACGAGAAATTTTTTTTTTCTAAAAAAACATATATACATATTTATCTTACATATATTTTGGAAAGTTGTTTGTTTGTTTGATCTAATTTTCAACAATTTATGACGTCCCTCTAAGGAATCCCCCAGGCCCTGATTATTCTAAATCCCACTAGGGCTTCTATCCGAGGCCTTGATAAGACGTCACTTGCGGTCGACGCATGTCCGGTAAATTTCCGGTTTCAAAATTCTTCCGGCGTCGCGCATTTTCCGGCGCACACATGAGGGGCTCTAAACAACTTAAAATAATCAAGGCCTGGGCAGGAGCCTAAGGCGACCTAGAATAATCATGACCTGGGGAGGAGATCCTGCCCCCCCCCCCCCCGTTTATGGGTTCAAGCCCTTATTATTCCCTTTAAAAAACATACCCTTGCAATTCTAAGCCCTGCTTAAAGGACTTAAGGGTCTTAGAATCGTAAGGGCGTAAGTCCTCAAAGTGGATGGATAGAATAATAAGACCTTACCTCTTACTTGCCTTCCCTCCTTTCTCCCCCTTTCATCCACGTTCCCTCGATTCTTAGCACGGAGGCGATGGTGACGATACTTTTAAATATCATAGAGAAAAAATTTGTATGAAATTTTGTTGGGTTTTGTGATGTTTTAAGGTATCGCAATAAACTAAACGTATGATGTATTTAACAGAATTTTTTTATGTTATAGCTGAAACATCAAGCAAAGGAAAAAATTACTGAGGCTGGTGAGGACAGTCTTTTTGGGCCACTTGAACAGGTAAGTTGTCTCCTATCGCACACAATATCATAATCGATTTGATGTGATTCATTCAGCCTCGAGATATCAAGAATATTTATCAATAACAAATATCGATATATCAAGATGGCTGGATGGGATTTATTGTGTGGTGCACGTTATCTTTCTTTTGCAAATGTTATTTTAAATAAATGTTTTTTTGTTGTTATCTGCGAACACTTTGCACGTTCCGATGATCCAAAAAATAAAATATACAGGCCGTGCGTATTATCAATATTAATGTTAATATAAGTCGCTACGTAGTGTTGCTATTATTCACAACGCAATAGTATGAGTATAAATAAATCTGTAGCAATGAGTCGGTAAAAATAGGCTTTTGTAGTTTGGAGCGTTGTATTCAGTACAAATTATTTTCTATTGCTTTTGTCATTATCCCAGTATATAAAATGTTGAGATATTGTATTACAGCTGACACAGCACACCAAAAAAGCAGTAGATGAGGCAACGAAATCGGTGCAAGAGGCATCGAAGACGGCGTTGGAAGCGAGCAAAACTGCTGCCGGTGTGAGCAAAAATACCTTCGATGACCTGACGTATGTGGGCAAAAGTACTTTCGGCGATTTTACGAAAAGTGCGAAAGAGGCAGCAGCAAAAAAAGGCTTGCTGAAGGTGAATAATACTTTGACGAAAAAAGTATGCGTGTATCTATCTCCTAATATACAAACCTCCACTGTTGAGCTAATATTCCACTCTTCACACTATTGAGCTTAATGAAAATGAAATAGTTTAATTCGCAAAGCTTCTTCAATGAAGAAAAGAAAAATTTACCGACGATGCTTTCCAAATATCGACGATCACACGATTCTCTTTATTATAAAAAAAACGTACCTAAATACATAATTAGACCTACGAAATACATACTACTAACCTACCAAATACATAATTAGACATGCACGTTCTTAATATTTTTTCTATAGGGTCTCGGAAAGTCGCAACAATCACCGCCTCATACTCCACCCTCTCCGGGCACAGTGCAACGAAAAGACTCGAGTAGCAATCAATTGGTCGCTTCAGACGCTCGTGGCGGTCGCAGGGAAATCGGCCGTGATTTCTTCAGTAACGTGAGCAGTGATTTGAATGGAATCGCTGCCCAGACAAGCAGCATGTTCAGTGATCTCTTTGGTGAGCTATTCACAAACGATCGAATTCCGATTCCTACTTTCATTTTGTTTCGGTGACACTTGTTTCCGGAACGGTAGTGAATCGCGGTCGTTAGATTATTATTGGTCACCAATATTAACAACCGACAGTGCTTGGTAGATTGCAATAATCCTCACCCTTAGTTTTTTTGACCCGGCCTATTTCGGCCAACCAATTTCAGCAATTTGCATGGACCTTTATGATCATCAATTGGTATGATTTATTCTTGAATCAAGGTTCGAATTGTCGCGTCTTACAATAGTGCACTAATTTTTTGCTGTAACACACCCTTTTGGAGACGTTGACAAATTATAATAATCGTGAGTCGCGCCCATGATCTAAAAAAGCAGCCCCAAAATATAACGCGCGCGATGAATGCAAGCTAGATTAAACTATTTCCATGAGTAGATCCTTCCTCTCGTTCAGTGTCGTAGTTGAATGGTTATTAGAATGTTTTCCAATGTTTGAACAATGAAAAAGTATATGCAAAAAGTAATTAACATTTCGGTAACTTTACAAAGTGAAAAACATACAGTTTCGTAGAAACGCGAGAGCTGGTGTAAAGAATTCATGATTGAACTAATATCGGTGGATGTAATTTAAACGCATGCGAGTGACATTTTTGTTTATTTTTGTGAAGAAAAAACTTGGTACATGTGTCCGTTAATCAAAATTGAAATATCAACCATGCAATATGATCTGGTCCGCAGGAAATAAAAGTAGCTCTAATCGAAACGCTAGTCAGCTCTCCCAGTCGCAAAAAACGAAAGAAAAGAACCAGCCATTTGGACCTTTCCGTAGAGGTAGGCATCAGTGAAACCTACAAAAATTACAATAATAAGTAGGAGAAACGTAGAGGTGTTAAAGCTCCAATAAGTATTGGATACCTATTGAAGCATGTGATCTTCGATTCACAGGAAAAACAGGTCTGATTGACAAATCGTCGTTGATAAAACACTCGTCAAGTAGGAACAATCAAGAGGAATTGCAGAGAATGCAAAATGCGGAAAGATCAAATACGAACAGTGATAATCAAGCCTTCCTAACTGATGTGAGTTTGGATACCTGCCGATTGCACTTTTTAATCGATTATTGCCCAGAATAATATGTAGATTTTTCGATTAACCCGCTAAGGCGAGAGACAAGTAATAATGAAATGGTTTCTAAAATATTCCATCATCCTTATGAAAAATTGAACACTTATCATTAATCTACTAAACTCAACCATTGAGAATCACCCACCGATTTATTGGTTTCATCAACTGTTATCAATCACAGGTTGTCAATCAAGCGCTAGCAGGCGAAGGCATCGGTTGGTTTAAAATCAATCGCATGAAAGATCTCATGAAAGACGAGAGCTATCGTGATCTCGTTGTCACTAAGCTAAACAAGGGTCTCAACAGAAAGATCAGTCCTGACGATCACATCGACGATGTGGTGAGTGGAATTAGTGAAATAAAAAAAATAAGTGTGCGTGTAACCTTTGCCCGTGGCTGAAGTGAAACTACTTTACAATCTACGTTACATTCTTTTTCTTCGTCGATGATATTTATTTTTTAGCCAATACGATTACTTCATCCGTCTTTTTATTATGTGAAATACATAAATGCCCCGATACGTTTATGATGGCCGAAATATGACACACACATTTTGCTTTGAATTTGTTCCAATTATTGTGTCGAAACTGCGACAATTATCGAGACGTACCTCGTAGTAGATTCTATATTTTTAATTGAATTATTCGCTCAAGCAATTCAATCAGTTCCTGAAGATCGTCAGGAGTAAAAAAAAAAAAAGAAACAGGTTAAAATTTCCAATAATAATCATGAATAGCTCGTGATGTATAGCTCGTGCTTGGCGTCGAGACGCCACCGCGTCTCTTGGTAATTTTCCTTCGAAAAGAGCCATATCGATGATTAAATTTGCGTGAATTAATTCAATGAAGTGTACTGTTTTTATTTTATTTGGAGATATTATAAATATATTTTCGTGAGTACAACGAACTGCACATTTCGAACTTGTAACGGTTGCCGCGACATAATATCCATATTTGTAATTACAATGTTTAATGTACCCGAAGGTCGATGATTCGATCGTCATCAATTTAAACGTAGTTGCCAAGCATACGTTTATATGGGAGAGTTTCGCCATATAATTGTACATAAATTATCTTGGACGTTGACTGTCATATGACGCGTTACACGTAACGTGTAATGCGTAACACGTAACGCGTTGCTGAGAACGTAAATTACTCTACTGTAAGGTCTGCATAACCCGTCACAGGGTTTTCAATAACGTGACGTACGTTACTATCAAATCTGCGTAACGCGTCACGGGTTACCAATAATGTAACTTACTCTTTTATAAAATCTGGGTAACGCGTCACGCGTTACCCAGATTAGCGGCGTGCCAGTAACGCAACTTCCCCTGAAAATGCAAAACATCCCTAAAGAACTTTCACTTAAAAAACATAAACAAATAAGACAAATTATCACGATACTATCATCACAAAAGCAAAGAAGCACAATACACAAAATCTTACCCTTATAAACATTTCGTTAATTTTAGTGTATCACTCGACCAATGTACAAAGAAATGCTGAAGTGCCTTCATGCCGTGGCTAATGGTCTCGCGATTACGTACAGAAGCGACGGGCTTGGTGGAATGGCATCGGTTTTTCAACTGATGGAAATCGCTCACACTCATTATTGGAGCAAGGATCTCGCCGAGGGAGCCTTCGAAGGTCCTCTTCTGTTGCAGGTGATACAAAAAAACTAATTATTATTTAATAGTATTGTAACGAATATCGTAGCTGACTATTCGTTAAGACACACGGTATTAGTTATGTTTGACATTAGACAAACGAACGGACGATCGATATGAGATCGATCGTCATGTTAGACAGTCTGGACGGAGACCTCTGAACGAACAGACATGTGACAGTTCGTGCTCGGAATATTTAGATGCGATTGTACTAATAATATCCGCCCCCAAACTAAATACGCGCGTTATTCATTTGCTCGATCATTACAGTATTACAAAAGCAGTTCAGCTGTCACAAAAAGTAAATCTAACGTTTCGTTAATAGGCAAGCCCATATGGTAGCCGGGAAAATCTTAGGACCCCTCAATCTCCAAGCCATCCGGAGTTTGCGGACGGAACACAGAAATCATCTACCCAACATCTTCACGGTAATTATCGAAAGGATAATATAGCATTTTTTACTGCAATTGATTTATTTACATTTCGTGCTTAATCGATGAAGAAAATAAATACTGCAAACCATCGAGTAAAAACTGTGTCCTCCGTAGATTCGCCACAAATTCGGATGGAACCACCACGCTCGCAGCATCATTCGGCGATGGACTCAAACCAGTCGACAACGGAAATGTTTTTCGATATGTTTACGAAAAAGAGTAAGCTTCTGAGCAAATTGACGTCATTCGATACCGAGGTGAGATGGTTGAAAAGATTTATTGAGTTTCTTAATATGCCTTATAAGCATGTGCAATACCGCGGTCGGTGATAAAAACTGTAATCAACTTTTCTCACGGATTCTGGCTTTCACGATCAAAAGAAAAGTCTCATCAAAAGCCGAGATGATACCAGCTTTTGATGTGATTTTTCTTTTGAGCGAACATAAGAGAACCCGTGAGAAAAGTTGATTGCAGTTTTTGATACCGACTGAGCCCGGGATCGACGGGGAGAGAGGTGTTTCATATGGTCTTATAGGGATATTATACAGAAACGATAAAATCATTAATTTTTTTCATGCTCTTTGCAGGGTCAACGTGCTGGAGGAACTATAAGCAATGAAGCTTTGTCTTTGGACACTACGAGCCATCTTGGTTTTCGTCAAGCTCATCAATCTTCAGTCCGCAGCACCGTTTCGGACAGTGAAGTCGAACATAGCAACGTGGGTATCACCTGTTTAAGTACAGCGCGGGCGAATCGGTCGCGCGATAGGATAGGAAATTGTTGCAAGCCTTCTTCTGGATATTCTTACAGCTCTTTCGTCAAGAAAAACAACGGACGGGAAGCGTTTGGTCAAGTAAGTCGTCTCTGAGTACTGGCTTCCGGTATCATGGGGGGAGTCTAGTTCCTACGACGACAACACCCAGCCCGGAAGCCGCAAGGACATATCTATTCGAAGGTACGCAACAATATGCGATGGATACAGAATTTCCGGGAAAAAACATCTTCGATGTGAAAACCATCACGATAAAATAGTAGTAGTCGTAGTAAATGTACTTTATTAGCCTCCGTAATACATGGTTCGGTGGCATTGCGCGTATGCATGTGTGATCCCCCCCTCAGGCTTATGGGCCATTAACGGAGGTCCTTCAACCTGTATATTTGTATTTATTTATGGAGTGCCTTATGGATATAAATTAAAACCTTGTTTGTGGAATTGACCATACCACCGATTAAAATCTTATACCAATAGCTTAAGGTAGTCCTTGCGAATAGTGTTCACTTCGCATAAGTTTCAGAGAAATGAGAACGAATTGCAATCTTTTCTGGTTCATATAAAAATCTGAAAAAAATCATACCTATTCAGAAAAATGAACGTATCGTTTTCATAAAAAGAACGTTATTTTTCAGAAAGATTTGTTGAACAATTTTATTTTTCATCAATTTGTCAATAACGTATTGGAATTATTATGCAAAATTAATCCTTTCAGCACCTTTAATATGCTTGATTTTTTCAGATTTTTGTACTATCGACAAGTGTTTGCAATTCCCTCTCATTTCTCTGAAACTCATGCGAAGTGAACACTATTCGCAAGGACTATCTTAAGCTAGCGGATTCGTAGCTCTGTTTCATTTTATTCTATTGTGGAGATTATTTTTAAAAAATAGTGTATGTTGGGAATTTGTGTTTGGGGATGTTGTTTGCTGAGAGCTTTCTAAATAGCGGGATGACGGATTCGAGATGTTGCTGTGCAAAGTTCATACTGACTTTTTAATCTATCTGTGATTGGCTGTATTTTCGTGACGGAGTGTAACGTTTGGTTTCAGGGGTTGTGAAGGGGCTCATTTGGGTAGTTTTGTGAGACGACGGAGTGAGATTGTTCGCGATAAAATAATTATACACTTTAGTGTAATACTGAATTGGTATCATTCGCACACAAATATCAATTACAATCGTATTATTCTTGAAGGGCTTTTGGGAAAAGAGAGATCTGTTCTTTGGGACCAGATGCAATTCTGGGAAGATGCTTTTCTCGATGCTGTATCTCAGGAACGTGACATGATAGGAATGGATCAAGGTCCAGGAGAAATGATGGAACGGTGAGTATCAGTGATCCGATAATGGGAGAAAAAAAATTTTCGTTAGCAACTTCATGAACGATCACGTTTGTTTCGAATTCAAACTGAATCGTGCTTATCGGGTCAACATGTTTGTAATATTATAATTTAAAGAATATACATTACAGGTACAAAAGTTTGAGCGATAGTGAGAGACGGCGGCTGGAGCATGACGAGGACCGATTACTCTGTACGCTCCTTCACAATCTAACTGCAATATTGGTAATGCTTAATGTCGACAAAAATGAGCTGAAGCGTAAAGTACGAAGGCTTCTCGGCAAGAGTCACATCGGTCTCATCTACAGTCAAGAATTAAACCAGCTACTTGACCAAATAGATAATCTCGTGAGTATTGGACGTTATTCATTAAACATTGATGATTGAAATATACGATTTTATGTAAATTAAATTTTTGTAATTACAGTTAACATTTTAAAAAATAAAAACAAAATATTGAATTTTAATATTGATAGGGGGTGTCGTGGTTATTAAATAATTTTAATAATATTTTTATTAATTCTGTACAACTATAAGTTCAAAATTTATAAACAATTCAGTGAAATGGTATCTGTATAAGTGTCTGTATGACTGAAACATTAAGGGTCTTACAATCTTAGAAATGGTGTGACTTGACGAACAAATGTAATCAAGATTATCTTAATAAGCTTATGTGTTTGTCTAGAATATCAAATTGAATGTAGGTGTTCTGTATTTCAGCACGGAAACGATATCGATCTAAAGCCCCTTACATCGCGGCAAATGCACCGCCAGTCGTTCACGGTTCACTCGGGAACCGATGCGGACGGAGATTTACGTTTCCTGGAAGTACGTCACGACGGTCTCGTACTGCGATCGGTCAACGGTGTTATTGTCGAGCGTTGGTGGTACGAACGTTTGGTCAACATGACTTGTAGCCCTAAGAACAAAGTTTTATGCCTTTCAAGGCGGAACGGTGAACAACTTGAGTTCCACAATTATTATACGAAGAAGGTGAGTCTTTTTTTTAAGTTTCCGCTTTCGGAAAATTATTGTCCTTACAAAGCATCACGAATTCGAAAAACGTTTGTCAAATTAGTAACGCCACTTTCTTAGCAATGCAGTCAGATTTTACGGTAAAATTCCAAAAGACTGAATTGAATTTCGAACTTGAATGGTGAAGTTTAAGCTTGCAAAAGATAAAATTAATGAAAGAAAAATATTATAATACCTTCTTACTCCGAAAATCCGAGGTACAGATACAAAAAATCTTATGCGCGGGTATAATGCCCGGAGACTTGGTATGATGACATTTTCTTTCTTTCAGTGCAAAGATCTGTATTACTGCATTAAAGACGCGATAGAGAAGGCCGCGGCTCGTGGCCGTGCAAATATCGGTATCGAGCTCGGCGACGAGTTTCCCGTGCAGGATATGCGTACCGGTGAGGGAGGACTTCTCCAGGTTTGCATTGAAGGCGTTGGCCTACTCTTCGCCAATAGCAAGGTATGCGTCTGTGTGGCTATTTATCTGTCTTACCATGAAAATAGACGTAAAATTCAAAAGAATTATTCGATTTTAATAGAATTTTTTATATACCTAACGGGTTTATACCGACGCTCTGGGCGCGTTGTTTCCTTCTCGAATCCGGAAAAGACGATTAACAGTAGAATTATGTACGAGAGATCTGTGCTCTTCCGCACACTAGCGATATGTAAATTTTATAATGAAATCATTATTTCAGAGTACGTATTTACTTCCTATGTCCATCTACCTTGCCTTGAGGAGTCGGAAAAGTCAATCTTGTCGTATTTTCTTGTTGTTTCGGCTCAACGGAAGGTAACGGTTCGATGAGACTCTCAACATGCAAAAATTATTTTTTCTTCGTCCCACAATACGAATAATCCACATCTGTGCATTAATGCGACGCTGTCTCTGAAACCAACCTCCGTTGAACCGACACGATTGAAATATTCAATTGAGATAAAGCGAATGAGAGAATGCAACTGTGAAACAAAAAAGAGTGTTCGGACTTGAGAGAATTTAAGTGATGAATTAGAATGAATTAGAAAGATAAAGAAGATGACGAACGGCTGAAGCGCTGCAGCTACGCCACAAATCCACTCGGATCATATGACAGTAATCCACATTACCCATGTACAATCAGCGACGTGATATTTGGCTATTGTCGACACGAATGAACTTAAAGAAATTGTAAATCTAGAAAGAGCACGAAAGTTCTATGTGAAACGACTGAATAAACCCTTTCAAGGGTTATTTTTCAGAATACTAACATATTAACGTTTAGTCGGCCGCACTTTTTCTTGTGTGACATCTTTATATTTTTTTATGAAGAATACGCGAATTTGATATAATTTGATCGGCAGTTCGATTTTAGATAATAATTGTAGAATCTCCATAAAGGTAGTTCCGGAAGTCTGAAGGTTAATAATAATTACAGAATGGGATTTAAGAAATAAGAGTAGTTTTGAAACGGCAATGTTATGTCATATGCGTGATGCTGCACGATGCACATAATCCTTCGAAATGTAAATTTCGTATTGATTTCGCGATAAACGTTCCTTCACGATCCAGGACGGTAAGTTGAAGTTAGAACACCAAACGGTTTTCTTTGGGTGTTGATCGCCAAAGTCTGTCGTCACGAAAAATATTATTCGTCAATAGACGAGAGACAAATTTTACGTCGCGTTAAAGCGAGTTGTACTTGGGTTGTTGAATAATTATCATATGAACCTGGTGGATTTCCTGTCAAAGCGTTAGCGAATTATCGTCTTTCTTTCGTACCGTTTCGCTAAGCGTCTATACATTTTGATTATCATAACTCCTTCTCTGTGTTTCTTTTTCTGTTTTATTTTTATTTTTATATCTCTTTCGTTGATTGCATTGATGCAAGGACCACTCAATATTATCTCCCATCGCTAGCGACCACGAACTGCTTAATTTGTATGTATACGTATATATTCTTCTCGGTCTGTTTCTATGTCGCCCCGAGAGGGAACGCGATGTATCGGCTATGCGTCGGATTTCGAATGCTGTCGTCGGTCAGAATCAAATAAAAAAAAATTTTTTAAATGATTTCTCCGGTATTTTATTCAATCGTAGACACTTTTGCCTGGAAAGCGATTTGATTATACAATAATACGATTGATTATATAATGACACTGCAACTTGCAAACAATTAGCTATGGGTGGTTGTTAACTCTTTCGCTGAATCAGAATTAGATATCAATTTTAAAAAATTGTATTAGAGACAAAATAACGATGTACTAAGGACACAATTTATAAATGACATATTGTTGCAAGATCTGAGTAAGGTGCGATATTTTATTGAGTTCTACGTGAAGTCGGTCAATTACGTATGAAATACTGAAGTAGCTTGCCGATTACAGGAAAAATAAATTGAAGAAATGGAAATCCTTTCACGTGTCACAAGGACACATACTCATATACACAAAAAGCATAATAAAGACAATAATAAAAAATACTACACAGTCGTACAGATCTAGAGCTTTGTTGTGATAAAAACAAAATGATCCTCTATTCTCGACAATCCGACGTGTCGCATACGATCGAATAAAATACTTTCTTCGCCCATATTTTTTTCTTCATCGGTTTTCGTTCGGTTGAAAGCGTTATTCAATGTTTTCTTGCATGGAGCTCGATGTGCAGCCGCAATCCCTCTTTTTATCTGTATTTTTACGATTATCGTATTTCTTATTTACGTTTCTGAGACATGACGGTCGTATATCCATATATCCATGTTTCGTTTTATTTCCTCAAACATAACAATATCCTATATAATTAATATCTTTATTTATGATTTGTACTGAATGTTGGATGCCTATATTATACTATACTATATATATCTCTCTAAAGATCTAACAATTTTTATCTGTCATGATAATGTGCAAGATGAGTCTATTTGCCGATTTTTATTTTCTCTTTATTATGCCTATGAGCTCATAAAGTATATGCAAAATTCCGCAAAAAAATGTCTACTTGTTAATAAACATACCGTCAGATTTATTAAAATTCACGAGCGAGAACGATGAAAGAGAATCGAGTTCACTTTATCGAATGATTCGTGATTATTGGAAAATAGACTTTTCTTTGCTTGGGGAACTTTTGAGATGGTCCTTGAACAATGGAAAAGCAATTTTTGCTGTTGCTTGACTGGTCAAGGCGTGTGGTGCTACGGCTGACCGAAAACAATCCTAATGTCGTACAAAACTGCGGTGTATCATCGAACAATACCGTTACGACATTGATTACTGGATTCACCTATATTATATATATTTCAAACGAATCTTAATTTCTCTCTCTTTCTGTTTTCTGTTTCTTGTCCTGTTCGCGTCGACATTGCCCTGGCTGGACAAACAGGATTTCGAGGTATTACTCAACGAATCATTGTTTGTTAACAATTCAGTATTGACTATAATTATACTCAGTGTTGGCCGTTTTACGGAAATGCTTATTTACTTTTTTATCGTTATTACTTTTGATAGCCGTGTTAATGATTATTATTATCATTATTATTATTATAACCACACCTATTATTATAATACGAATTGCATATGAACTAAATAGATCTGCTCTGTCTTACCTCACTGTTTTCCTACCACTGATCGGTGTTAGTTGTGATAAATGTTTCATGAGATATGTCCCATAGCCGACTCACTTACCAGCAACCGTACCTCCCCGAATGACATAGAGACATACAGGCCCAATGGTCGGTTAACGGTAATTTACAGAAGTTAAGTAATGGGCTGAAGCTATTATTTAACGATACAGTAGGGCTTCACCGGAATGAAAGAGGTCATTTCCGCGCAAGTGCCCTCTCGATAAGATTCTCGGCGAAGCCCACTATTGAATCATGTCAGACTGTGCCGATCATATTCTGCAGCAAATCATGGAAACATCGGATAAATCGCAAAGTCAGATGTCGCGTGTATAAAAGGAAATTAACAATTGTTCATCGCCATGTTTGTTGTTTTGTTATTATAAGCTACTTGGAGCCCAGATGCTGCCCTAGGGTACGCTAAATTAGTATAACAAATCAGTACTGGCAAATCTTTACAGGAGCTTAATGGAACTTCTTTGATCTTTTGATTCTTAGCCCGTTGTTATAGAGAGGCCCTACTGTATGTTAGTTTGGCTTATATGCCGAAAAAAGCCTCAGACATATGATCGTTTTATGGTAGAACCGATTTCGATATTCCTGAAATTGCTATAGCAGCGGAACGCGTACTGTATCGGAGCTCGGCAAATACCCTAAGTACTTGAAGGTCGTATTAAAGTGTCAAGTACTCGAAGTACTGAGTACTGGCAGAACTAAATTCTTGAAGTTTTGAATAGTGGGCACTGACTCAGTACTTGATGCTTCAATACGGATACAAGTACTTAGTGCATTTTGCCCAGCTGTATACTGTATAAATTAAAAAGGTAGCATTTTTTTTTTCAAGGACCGTTTATTGGCCAACCCCTCGGGTCTCACTAATTTACGCCCTACTTTTTGTTCGTATTTCGTCGTAAACTATCTCGTAACCTTCCGTATTACATTTCAACGTTTCTTGCCTCTTTTTTCTTCAATTTAGTAGATTCGTCAATTGATGAGTAGATAACGGTATTTTAAAAGTGACATTATTTAATTATTGAAAAAAAATATTACACCGAAACATGAAATCTTATGCATTAATTTTTCGATTTTAATGGTAAAAGTAAATAGTTTTCCTGCTGGTACTCGACGAGGCAATGTGACTCTTACGGAAACCTACTAGGATCAGTGAATTGTTTCCGTGACTCACGTTTGTGAGCATTGAGTTTTCAATCTGCGCTCGTGTATCCATTGATCGTTAATCGTTACATTGAAGAAAAAAATTAAAAAATTAAAAAAAAAAAATAATAATAATAATAATAATGGAACATCAAAGTGAGAAAGAGATAGCGAGTGTGAGAGAGAGTGCCTTAGTAGCATCCAATTCGTTTGGCAAAACCTGTAGTTATTCCTCTTCAAACCCACAAGCCAAAGTGAACCTGACGATTTAAAAAATCGACATACTCTGTAGTCCTTCATAAATCCTACAATTGACAACTTCTGCAGTTAAATTATGATGTTTTGGTACAATTCGTAATGCCCGGTCAGGCGAAATTAATGAATAATACATTCTGAATTATCACGTATTGTTGCAAATGCTTTTAAATACTCATTTACTAAAACTTGGAGGATAGCAGAATGTGACATAGTTCTGAAATTCCATTAAATGCAGATCGATCAATTATCTAGTGGAATCTTTAGTTTTTCACACACTCATGGGCATTGCATAATTCTTTAATTTGGATTTATGTTGCGCTCAAGATCATTGACACTCATTCGAGAACTTTACACAATTAAATTACACTCAATGTACACACGCCGTGAAACTCGTAGTAATTCTGTAAAAAAAAAAGAATCTTCGAATGAAACACATTCATTTAAAATCGACTCACGTTTTCGTATTTGCATTTTCCGTATCGATTTTTCCGTTCATGCTGTACTGGTAATTCTTTAGCTGGCTTACTGTTTACCTAAACGATCGTAAAAGAAACTCGTGCTAAAACGATCAGTTACGAAAAAAGCAGTGACTCGATTTTGAAAATACAAAAGAATCAAGCTTCCAGCTAATCCCGGAGCTTAATTAACGCGTGGAGCAAGTGTCTTGTGCTAATTACGATTATCTCGTGGAGTACTCGAGCATACGATAAACGGATCGATCAACGATCTATAAATACTTTTATGAAATATATATAAAATAAAAATACGCAATTTGAACCGCTTCATAGATGGAGAATCTTCACACTCGTAGCATCGATGGCATGGCACTGTAACATGACTCGATACTCATTGTGTTTTTTCATCAGTTTAATTTTTCTTCTTTTTATTTTCGTTGTTCATTAGAAGCTATTATAAACAACATAATAAGACACGTCGATTCTATACAAACGCACGCACACATCCGTATTGGGAATAACAATCAAGAAAGAAAATTGAGGGTTCGGCAGCCTATAGGTTTAGAGATCTCATTCGTTACAAAGAATTATCCTCGCGATTTGTAAACATACGTTCACGACAAATTTGTAATTTGCAATGAATATTGGCATATAATATTATTTCAATCCGGTTACCAATTTTTTTTTTTACCAGATGTTATGTCGCGTCTTGTGAATTCCCAATATTAATTGGATATATACTTATACATTATAAATTACTACAATATAATTATAATCCAAATTAAGTGCAACTATATATATACTATGCCGCATCCATAATTTAGTAGGGGAATAACCTTGTCCACCGCTGAATTATATAGAAATATCAGTGCACATCTAGCATAACGTATGAACGCTAAGCAGCCAACGGTGTAAGATGAGTTTAGGCCATCTCCAGAGTTGCCTGCCGCTGCTTACATAAATCGTGATTGCTGCTTACGTAAGCTCTGCCACATATTCCTGTTTATCTATCGCCAAGTCTCGCTCAAATTTACTATTGCATGTTTTTAGAATCTATTTTAATTAGCAATAATTTATCTGTCATTAGCGTGAACGAGCTTTTAAGCTACTCTGGCATTTCCCGATCTATACAATGCATGCGCCTCATAATGCGATGTTGAATATAAGTTTATTTTGAATTTGCAGCGAAACACATATTGCACGCATATTCTCCCGACCACATAGATAGCCCCCTACTTCAGAAGTATACTAGTAAACACATGTATATGTTACGAATATTAAAGTATATGATATCTCGATTATCCATTGGATGAAATAAATACGTAAAGTTAAAATTGTGAGATAGTTGGAGCTTACAATTTATAAACGAGTTACGAAGTGATACTAGCTTGTTACTTCTAGTGCAGGCAAAGTAAACAAAAATTCTGGGAATAAAAGCACGTCATTCCATAATGGAGAGGCATTTCTTTGAATTAATATAATTCCTTTCAGAATAATATATAATATAACTTAGACGACAAATGCAGAATAAAAACACCAGTACTCGATTAAGCGAAATTTTTGTGATTCAATGGCTTTCAAGATTTTCAGTATGATCGCAGCATTGATCTTGCTTCGAGGAAAACATTCTATTTATTTCTTCTAATGTATCGATCCTGCTCACGTAATAACAATAGTGAAGAGTATTCGAAGATATTTTATCTTCTAATTACATGTTTGGATAATATTCATACATGAAAAACAACGGAAAGTTGTGGCGCTGATAGGATTGGAAATGCGACTACAGTAGAACATAGATTATCCGAACCAACTTGGACTTTGGGCAAGAGGGCCTCGTTCGGATAATTAAAACGCAAATATTTTTCTGACGGACTTATATAACGCATATCCAAATGGAAAAATATTATATACCTAACATTCAATTTAAGCATCTCATAAACATCATACGCTTATTTGATTACTTGCGTTCGATAAAGTCGTTCATCTTCGTGTGACGAATCACTCAGATCAAATGATCGTAAGCATAAACAGCATAAATGAGGGTTCGGATAATTGAGTTTCTACTGTAAGCGAGCCATGCTTCTGATGAATTATAACCGGCACTAAAAATTCTCCGACAACTCTACACGCTGAAAATCTATATACATGTAATACAACACATAAGGCATGATTATACTTATAAGTACGTTGCACAATTTCTTTCTTAACTAATGGGATACAATTGGGTTATTTTCAGTTCTTTGTAAGATTCGATCATATCCGCAAGTGCTTTACTCAGAATGGTGGGATCTTCGTTCTGGAAGAATTCAGTAAGTATTTTACCGATTGTGAACAATAATAATGGTTATGAAAAAAAATCTTTCCGTCGGAGTCTTTCCGTCAAGCATGTTGCGGGAGTTTTCAAGATCACCAAGAGGTGATTGGACGCAGAGGCGGTTTTACTTGAACTTACGAACTTAAACGTTTCTGCTTATTCAAAAGAATTGAGTTCTTCAAGGAGCTATAACGCAATAATTAAATCAACGATGCGTACGTGCCGATGACCAACTATTTTTTCAATGCTTCATTATTTTTTCCAGATCCAAAAACTAGACAAGTAATTCAACGTAAATATAAGTCACCCATGGTGAGTACAAGAGCTTTCGGCACATTTCATTACTATCAAAGTCAAAGGTACCGCATCCTGGGTGTTGGGTTTGTCTTCGTATAAAATAAAAAGCGCGGTCAACGAAACGAATTGCATTTCGA
Source organism: Ichneumon xanthorius (assembly GCA_917499995.1). Classification (NCBI taxonomy): domain Eukaryota; kingdom Metazoa; phylum Arthropoda; class Insecta; order Hymenoptera; family Ichneumonidae; genus Ichneumon; species Ichneumon xanthorius. The sequence goes on from OU824201.1 coordinate 23,690,656, forward strand.
AGTTTAAAGCATTTGATGGCGCCGGGGCAAGCCCGGATACTGGAGTGTTTAAAAACCGTCCAGACTTGGGAGCACCAGCTTTGATTGCGATAGTAATGTCATATAATAATTCCCGTACAGAACTAAGTTTGTCAATAACTCTGGGGACCTCTTCAAGAAGTCCTACGTCCCCATTCATGACCTCTTTAAGACTTCTTTAGATCATAATTTGGTCAAACTGCTCTGTATGGGTTATGAGACGTATCCGTGACTAATTACATACTCCATTATAATTGACGAATTTCAGGCACGTGAGATTTGTTACGCAGTAACGTGCGTATTCTCCTATTTGGCAACCGGTTTGAAACAACGTAAATCGTCGCAACAAAAACCGTTGCAACAGCCGGTAACGGGCAGCGGGCCTGTCGAACATCAGCAACAAGCCAACACGCAGGGTCATAGAACAATACAGTTGGATCCTTTCCAGAGTCACCAGCACTGACAAAAAGGCAGACATTCGCTGCCTTTCGTGTATGACTCAAATAGCTGTGTCCCCTACGCTTGTCTACCCTGGGTGTAAACAAAAAATGCGCGCGGTTAATAAGGCATCGAACGAACGTCTCGCTCACACTTCACCATCGGAACATTATATGCATATCCTACGATAGAATTATTTTTCCTCACGATTAAGACTACAGTGGAATCTCAGTGCACCTTTTCTGTACGTAAGCGAACGGGGTGATGTTGGTAGCGGACGGTTCTCTCTATGAACCATTTCAGCGGGATCTCGCTAGATAAGGAACCTATGAGACCCACAATTCTTGGGTTCTGATGTTCAGTTACGAGTAACGTCCCTACTGTTCCTTAGAGGCCTACAAGTGAGCAACCCGGAACCTGGCGGAAAACTGAGTTTTCACTGTAAAGAGACATTTTTATCGTGGATAAGTTTTGTAAAAAGAATTCAGTACTCGGGACAAGAATCAACATTGCAGAGTTAACGAAAACTGATGAAGACATATTAATAGAGTTGTATTGAATTTCGGGACAGTAAATTATAATCGGTTACCTACCCGTGACTCGCGACAGCGAAGTGCAAGCTCGTTGTAGCTAACATTGAGCACTATGTAAAGAAAGCAGTTCCCGAAATTTCCTAGCTTATCTCTAAACTGTACAGCCAAAGATTATTGAATTTACTTTAGAAACGAAGATGAATAAATCCAGAAGTCCCGTTCAAATTATTGTACATTGCAAATATATATGCTCCATATATATTTTTTAATATATCACGAGGTAATTCAAAAACACTCACAATTATTTTCGAATGTATTGTAAGTGATTTAGCAATTTGGTGCACGAATCGACATTGATACAAGCTGTTTGGCTACCAATGCGAGACACGATAGTTCGATACATGACCGCGACAAGAAATTGACCTCCAGATGTCCATCATCCGATAGAATGTTATCCAAAAGAGGTTTTCACCATCACAGTCAATACAAACATTGCTTATTTTTATCAAGAAACATAAAGAAAGCAGTATTTAAAAGACGAAAGTGCATATGGACTACCTTTTTGCATGGCTTTTCCGTATGACCACCATATCGACTCTAGTACAGTATAAATATTCATCAAAAAGGTTTTCCGCTGATTAATTGCTTTTTTTCACTCCATATAACGACATGGAAATTGTTATATAAAGGTGTCGGCATCCAGCCGTGACTATGGAAAGTTGTCAGCCAGACAGTTTGTATCGAAAAATGATTCATGAAAATATTATGTTAATTATTAGCACGAACATACATAAAAACGGGTACAGAGTCCTATACTGACATGAAGAATGAACAGTCGATTGCAGAATAGCGTGACTTCAGGATGTTCGATGACGGTGCTTGTTAATAAATAGATAAAACATCGCTTTTTTGTATGTGGTCGGTCATATTATACAGATTATATTCGCGCACCTTCAACGTTATCTTCAAGTGCATTGAGGACAAATTCCCCGTGATTGAGCAGTACGACTTATTAATTTACACTTTAGCAATTTACTTGACTACTTAAAAAGGAAAATGGAGAATTGAATATCGATGATTCTTAATATCCTAATGCTCTAGGGGCTCAACAAATATGTCGAAGAGAAAATGGGGTTTTCTCTACGTATAAAGCAGATAAAACTCCACGTAGGCTGAT